>VWPW01012693.1:23299-58943 GCA_013389825.1 Crypturellus undulatus | reverse complement strand
CCCCGCGCCCCGCAGCTGCGCGCCCCGCGGGCGGCCGCTCTGCACTGTCCCGGGACGCAGGTGGGCCCGGTGGCGCGGCTGGCGCGCGCTGGGGGGGCCCTACCGAGCGGTGTGTTGGGGGGACACCCCGGTGTCGCCACCCCCGTACACCACTCTGCAGCGCCGAAGACCCCGCGGAGGCTGCGTGGAGGCGTAAAGGGTGGAAGCGGTTCCCCTAAAACCGCTGGGCCGGGAAGCAGGGACACCACCGCCCCCCTCGCCCCCGCCACAGGCCCTGCCCTCGCGGGGCTGCGGTGAAAGCTGCAGTCTGGGCCCGCCGATGCAAACGCAGCAGAAAGAGCCAGGCAGCGGCGCTGCAGCTGCTCACGGCTGCACGATACTTATTTTCTGTAAAATTCCTGATGTGTCTCCACCCCTTGTTCTCTCTACTTCCCCCCCCACACCTTTTTTTTTTTTTTTTTTTTTTTCTCTCTCTCCTTCCTTTTTGCCCAGATCAAGACCTGGCTTCGGAACCGGAGGATGAAGAGGCAGGAGCAGCAGCACCGCCCCGGTCCGGGCGAGTGCCGGAGGGAGGAAGCACTGGACGCTGCCGTGTCCTCCGAGCTGCCTCCCTTGGGGTCAGAGTCTGCCTGCTTTGGAAGTGCGCGTGTCTATTATATACGAAGAGTAATTTTATATTTGTACAAAATGGTATTAAAAGTTATCAGATGCGATTCTGCTCTTTGTCATTTTTTTGTTTAATGTCGCGCCGTTCCAAAAGCGACTGATGTGTAGGAGAGTGGTGATCTATTTGCTTCCTTTTATTTCTGGATATAATAAAGAGAAATACGTTTCAAAATGCTATCCTGGCACTTTTGAACTGTTTGAATTACACTGCAGCCTCAGTGAGAGAAGTGAAAGCTTGGGGCATCTGTGCCTCCTGTCCCATTGGAACCTGCTCCTGTTGAAAGGGAGCTGGGAGGGGGATGAAGAAAAGCAGCGTCAGGGACTTGCTTTTTGCCAAATATCCCACCTCATAGGGCGATACTATTATGTTAAACACTGAAATTGGATATATTGCTTCATTGCCCTTTTTTTCTTTTTTTTCTTTTTGTTTTGTTATGATAAAAACAGACTCTATGTGTGAACTCTACAAAACTGCACTAAAACATCACTGTAAAATATTCTGGTCACTAGAACTCTTGTTCAGAGTTACACTTGGTGTATATAGGTCAGGTGTTTAATGTGTCTCATCTGATTTTCCTCCACCTGTGTTAAAAAGTGCATTCGTGCTTTGCTGGGTGCTCTGGGGAGCCTGGTCCTACCTGGGGCCTTTAAAATATTTAATCAGTGATTAAATAGTTTCAGCCTTCAGCATGGAAAGTTAAATAAGCTTACAAATAACAAACTCAATATCCTGTAAAAGATTCAGGAGTATAACTGTGCTCTTCTGTTCATTGCCACGTTATCTAGATGAGATTCTAATTGTGGCTCTTTGATTCACTGCTAATGTCCATGGTAATTGCATGCTTTGAACTGTGTATCTTTTAGTAAATTGATCCTTTCAGGAGAAGAAACACCTTAATGGAGCAGCTCGGGTTTTTGCTCTAATCCTGAGATTTGTTAAAGTTCCTCATTACACGAGGTGTGGTGGTTCTAACTGGGAGTTTTCACTCCTTTAATGAAAGGGTTCAGTCGGCATTTTTTTTTTTTATTTCTAGATCTTTTAGTCTTCAATGAAATGTCAGTAACTCATCCAAGAGTTTTTCTAAGTACATTAGAAAACAGGCTGAGTGATGCACAGTAGTTAGAATTCAGAGTTTCAATGTAAAAGCCTGGGGCCACCTCACTCGTGGAAGGCTGGTACAGAAGGGGAAAAGAGATTTTTTTTTCCCCAGTTAAGTCTAGATGTCTTAATTCCAACAGGATCTAGCGTTGGAGATGTCTGCTGATTGTTGGGAAAGGGGAGAGAGAGTGCAATGAGGGCCTGGAATTACAGACTGACCCCTCATAAATAGTCGTGTTTTATTTTTCTCACACTGTGGTCTGTGTTCAAAGTGACTGAGGATTGCACAGGTTTTGTCCCTTCGGTTCCTCAGGCAGAGCATCTCAGAGTAGTGGTGTCCTGGTGCGCCACCGAGATGGTGGTGGGAGGGGAAACTCTTTGTGTTCCCCCCATTTCCCTGAAGGACTGGGAGAGAAGCTATATTGAACCACCCTCTCCCCCCACCTTTGGGGGGTTTATTCCTTCCTCCAAAGGTTAAAATCAGCAAAGCAGGTAGGGTGCAAGGGAAGCAAGTGCTCTCCCCCTCTTGGGTGTTTTCACTTGGCCTATCGACAGGGCAACTCTGATACCAACTCCACCCTTTCCACGCCAAAAGGTAAATTTGCTAAAAAAAAAAAAAAAAAAAAACAAACAAAAAAAAAAAAAAAAAAAAGACGAAATTTACATAAGACTTCCCCCCCCCCCCCCTTTTTTTTTTTTTTTTTTTTTCCCTCCTATGTATCGTGGGGGATACACAAAATACTCCCATGCAGAGTGGTTTTTTTTCCTCCTGAAAGTTACAAAGTTGGGCAAAGAAGTCTGACTTTCCCGCAGGGAGAAGGTTAGAGCGGTCAGGGCAGGAGATATAATCACTCAGGCTGCAATTCCTTTATGCTTGTGCAAGAGCTTGTCTTTCCTTATTTGCTATAGGCTTTGCTCTTTGCTATTGCTGTCTTCATGAAGCTTTTAATTTTATATATTTTTTAAGATGTCTTGATACATTTGGTAGCAAGTGTACAGAATCCTGCAGCTTAAAAATACTAAAGCTGTCAGGTTACAACTGACACTAGAAATAAGAATTAAAACATTTTAATTCCAAATGTTAAAAAGCCTGAACTTTGAAACAGCTCAAATGTTTTCCATCAATAGGTTTAAACTATGTGGTTGACATTGGTATCAGAGGCTTAGGCAGCCAAATAGTTGTTAGCCTCATTTCTTTTTAAGTGCATAGATATTCTAACTACACACATAGAGGTGAGATAGCAATTTAGGAATGGTGCAGCATACACAGATAAAGGATGATACTCCAGGAGCTTTTATTTGCACACAGGATGCTGTCGCTTGCTCAGGTTAGCTTGGGTGGCCAAGGTGGTCACCTTGGTTATTCCATTTACTGTGGTGATATATTTATTGTAGTCTACAAAATTTCATGGAAGCTTTGATATAGCACAGTGGAGAAATAAGGGTAGTTTTAAGTCCTTCTCTTCTACTGTTAGTATTATTCCCCTAAGATGTTAGTTCCTGTGTCCCTTTAACACACACACACACACACAGAGGCAAACCAGGTTGTCTTTAAAAACATTAAATAATCCATATATTTGATATAACAATAAGTTAAATAAGTACTCTTAAAAATATTTGGCAGTTCCTATTGAAATTACAGATAGCTTGGGGTATGTTTAACAGGAGGGAAGATAGGGCTGGAACCTCAGTCTTTTATGGTCCTTGACGAGGGTCATTGCTGGAATTACAGGAGGATAAGAAGAAAAATCTGGACTGGGAGGCAACACTAGATTCGGGCTCTGCAGAAGTGGCTCAAGGGGCTGAGATGACAGAGGAGGCAACAGCAAAGCTGGGCTTGGCCCCGCCGGGTGCCGGGTCTCACCAGAGGGAGACGAGACGCTGACATCCCCGAGGTGCTGGTACTGGGATGTCACCGTCTCGGCGTAGCAGCGGTAAGGCACTAACAGGCCCGAGAAAAGGGCTTCAACCCTGGCATCCTGAGTTTGGCGCTTGAACTTCATGCGGCGGTTCTGAAACCAGGTTTTTATCTGGCGAGAAGGAAGGCAAGAGTCAAAAAGAGAGGCTTGCCGTACGTTAGTACCCGTGGCGCAGACTGATCTGCTGCGCAGGGCAACGGCACGGTACCAGCTTGACATCTTTGTGTGCACTGCATTGCTCCCAGCGGAGCTAGAGGGATCCAGCCCAAGGTGCCCAGGCTGTTACCGAGGCTCAGGTTTGGTCCCGACACAGAGAGGACCCCAGCCCGCGCTCACCTGGCTCTGGGAGAGGCCCAGCGCGGCCGCCAGGCGCCGCTTCTCGCTGGCGCCGATGTAGCGCTGCTCGCGGAAGCTCCGCTCCAGCTCCTGCAGCTGCGCCGAAGAGAACTTGGTGCGGGGCCGCCCGCCGCCCGTCTCCGCGCTGCGCTCGGGGCTGCTGCTCCGCGGTGACTCCCGGGCCCGCGGGGCGCCTGCGGGACGGGAAGGGACGGGCCGCTGGGAGAGGAACCGCCATCACCTTCCCTCCCTCCACCCCGCCCGCCTGCGCGGCGGTGACGTGGCCAACGGCCGCACGTGCGACCGTTGCTCGCCCGAGGCGACCGTTAGGCTGCGGCCGGTGGTTCCGCCGCGCCCCCATCCCATCCCATCCCATCCCATCCTTTCCCTTCTCTCGCTCGCCCATCCCTTCTGTCGCTCGTTCCTGCGCTCACCGAGGTCTCCCGGGCTCGGCGGGGCGCCCGGCGCCGGCGCTTCGCGGGTGCTGCTGCGACTGCTCTGCGCCAGCCACTCCACCGAGAAGTGGCCCTTGTCCATGGCGGCCGGCCCGGGGCTGCTCTGTGGGGCCGGCCGGCCCGAGGGCCAAACCTTTAAAGCGCCTGGCTCGGAGAGGCGGCAAAGCATCAAATGAGGCGGGGAACAAAGAGCCTTGTTGAGAGGCGCTTTAATCTCCGCTCTCAGGTGATTGTTACATCCGCCTAATCTCTGGTCACGGTCGTTAGCGGGGCTCGAGGCTGCCTGACCTGGCGCCAAGTTCAGCCCTAAGTCACCTCCGCCCCGAGCGGCCGCTGATAACGGCGGCGGGGCCTGCGCTTCAGCTCGGGGCTCGACGTCCCGCGGCCGTTACCCGCAACCACGGAGAGTGCGGGAAGGGCGGGTAATGGGAGGCTCCTCCGGGAGCGAGTCCCGGCTGGGAGCCCCCCGTCTGTCTGCTTGCCCCGGCTATGGAGACCTGCTGCCTTCCTGGCCACTGAACGAGAGCGGCCCTTTAGGTAGGAGCAAGAAGGTCTCAAGCTCAGAAGTGGGTCAAAATCACGAAGAGCCTCAAATGCTGGTGTCTTCCTACCAGCTTTTTGAAATAGGACATACGGGAAATGTGAGGCATTTTTTTTTTAACGACTACACAGAGCCTATTTAGACAGAGTCCCCCATTTAGCACTTGCTCCCACCTCTGAAGTCTAAGATGAAGTTGCTGTCTGCTTCAATATGTTGGAGTGTTAGTGTGGTCCCAATGGCAAGGAGTTTTGAAACTACATTAACGGTGGCTATAGAAAATATGATGTGAAATTTAAAAATATCTGATAGGCAGTGAAACGAGTTAACTCTTGTTTCATTTAAGAATGATATCAGGCAGTAGTCATCGTGGTTTCAGGGTATTGGGCATGATGACAGAATGGCTCTTTGGCTTGGACTATATCAANTCGTGGTTTCAGGGTATTGGGCATGATGGCTCTTTGGCTTGGACTATATCAGCTCACGTCCTGAAAAGCCCTTTCGCTACCCCCCTTCACCCCCTCCTCAAAAAGGTGCATTTCAAAGTAAATAGTTCTGATCTATTAATAAAGCAGATCAAAGCAGAGGAGTGTAAATGCTGTTCAGAGGCAGGCTGTTCAAGGATGATTCAGATAAGGGTGAGAAAAGAAACACTTTTACGGTCTGAAGTGGGCCTGGGATGGCACAGTCCTTATCCTCTGCAAACACCAACAAACATATTTACAGGTTGTTTCAGCAAACAGCCGCCACTGCTTGAGTTTATACAGGCAGAGATAATGAACTAGCTTTCACGGCGAGCTGAGTATGTTTGAGACATCATGCTAATTCTTAGACTTCAAAGAAATTCATGCTGCCTTTTATGAACGGTGATGTATTTACAGTGAGGTGGCAAGGGTCAGATAATACTGCCCTTCTAGTTCTCTTTCCTTTTCGGTTGTTTAATTTTATCTGACGATATTGTTTTTTTCCTCTCATAAATGTTATGTGATTTACATGCTCTTTTTGTTAAATGTGTTCGCGTGAGGCTCAAGTGAGAAACTTTTAGATGTAGAGCTGGAATTAGATTTTTTTTTTCTCTCTCTCTTTCTGTAATAGAAATTTTACTACTCTAGTTGGGCTTTCTGGGTTTTCTTCTTTTAGCAGGGCCAAACCTCTAGGAATTGACTATGAGTGCTGTATGGAAATGACTTGAAATAGTTGGTATTTGTACTTAACAAAAAGCTGTCTGAGTAGAGCAGCTAGAGCACTGTAGGCACAGTGATTACGTTGTGTTATGATCATTGCTCTGATTACGCTCACAGTAATCTACAATTTTTAAGGATTATTAAAATACAAGTTAAAAAAAGGCGATTCTTTTCAAAGGCAAAAAGAAAATACTCCAAGGAGACCTACAGCTTCATTTTCTGAATCATTTCAGCTGGTAAAAGCGTTCCCATTTGTGAAAAGATGGGAAGGATACCCTTGCTAAATAGATTGTCTTTCACAACAGTGGAATGACTTACTCTTGTATCTTTAGTGCAACTTCATGGAAAAATAGTGAGAAATAATTCATCATTTATAGTGATTTTTTGAAATCGACTGTTGCGTATGCTTTCGGTTAGCATGGTTCATAGTCCTACGAACATCTGGAAAATTGTAAACATGTAGTAATACAAAACTTTCAGTCATAAGTGTACAAGTTTGCAAGGGTAAGTCCGTTGATTGAAGAATTTATTTTGCAAAGAACATGAAATATTTGCTTACAAGCTAAAGCAAAATAGTCCTGGAAAAAAAAAAAGTGGAGATTGGCCAGAGAAAATGATAAAATCTGGTAATAAGGTAGTCAATTTCTGACCCGAATTGTCACAATGTATTTAGTGTTGCAGATAGCATCTAAGCTGAAGGACTATAAGGTCCTTATTCCTTTAGTATGTTATTGTTTCTGCTTGTTAATTATTATTGTGCTTATTTTAGTAGTTAAACAAATGTTTTCAAGCAACAAAAGGAGGATTACTTTATTAGCATTTTAAAAAATATATATTTTGATTTTTTTGTTGTTGTTCTAATCCTGGAGTGTTTCAGTCATTGATCATCTTATATGCCCATACTGGAAAAAAAAAAATCCATTTTATTGTTTTTAGGTAGTAAATTTTAGTTTCAAAAGACAGAATAAACTTGTTAATGTTAATATGTGAGAGAAGTCTTTTGGGTTCATGTTTTTGTTGAGCTGGTGATCTCTTTTCAGCTGTTTTGGGTTTGAAATTACATCCAGGAGTCTAGGAATAGGAATATAATTTTACCCTTCTCTTTTTGAAAAACTTTGCTCTCATTGCATTGTAATAGCTAGTAATGATTGCTGTCATAGTTTTTTTTTTTTTTTTAATAGAATTGCTTTGCTAATTTCTGCTGCTACAGACATTTTTGAATTTAATCCATTTTTTCAATAGTATCTGTAACTTATAATTGTAAGACGAAATAGTATTTTTTACAAAAAGGCTAGCATTCCTACGTTCTCTTTTATGATGACGATGATTTACCTAAGATGCAAAATTTGTCTTGAGGTAAAGCTCCGCATTCAAAGGACTTTGATGGAGTAATTGTAATGCCATAAGGGATCATCATGTGAGAACAATTACAATTTAAAGGGTCATTGCCGCTGTTTCTAGTTAGCAATTAACATTTGGCAAGTCCTGTGATGAAACAGTTACCCCTTTTTCAACTGAGCATTAGCAGCTCCTATAAATGTAGGGACTACAAAGCAAACGTAATGACTACAACTTTGTATGTCAATAGTAGGCTAGAGAAGTGCAATGGAGGTGCAACTGACTCCTATTTTACTGCTGTGATTTAATGATACCCGTTCCTTATTGACATTTCCATGAAAATGGTTGGTATTGCAATGTTTTCTTTTGCTTATTTCAGAGTCTTATATTGAGATCACTTCACGAAGCATCTTGTAACCATGAATGGTTTTTGTCACTGCATCAGTTGTGATGGTCACTTGCAGCAAAGCCACAAATGCTGTCTTGGTGCTGATTTGATTATGGAAAAGATTGAAATATAGCAAGATTAAACTTTAGCAATTGTACTATGTATTTTAGTATATTAGTAGTGAAACTATCCAAACAAAAATACTAAGAATAGTTAATTTTCTAATTTGCACAAATTCTGATGATGTTTGTAAAAGTAAGCTCCACAGTCCTGTTTGAATCATACAAGAGGTGCGACTGCCTCACTGGGATGCATCGAATGGACCTAGTGACTCAGTGCAGCTGAAAGGAGCTGTTTCACTCCCTCCCTCCCTATTTCTGGCCATTCTTTCCCACAGGCTCTGAGTTTAGGTAATCTTCTGATGTATCAGGGGGCCTGTCTAGGTTTCTAAACGAGTAGAAAAAGTAAAACCATAAAAGCAAATGTTTTATGAAAAGCTACGAGAGGTGAACTGACTCACCGAGAGGCTGGGTAAGGTCTATACTTGTGCAGAGGAGTGTCTAGGTGCACACACTATTCATTAGCTATCAGCATTCAGTTTTATGGTCAAATTAAGCTTAGCTGATTGGCAGTGCTCGATGAAAGAGGGTCCTTTCCATCTCTATTTCCTGTGCTCTAGGATTTATGTTTGCGTGATAGAAAGCCGTGCCAGTTCAGGAAACAAAAATGACCCCTAATAGTTACAGAAGGGGAATGTAGGACCTGGGTGTGTGTCCCCTTTTTATGAGGGGATGACCATCGAGTCAGTCAATCTGTCACAAAGCTACTTAGACCTTTTGAGAGTCATTGACAGAAGTTCCTTGAAATAGTACCTCATGGGCTGGTCAGGAAAGCAAATAAAATAATAGTGTTTGTTTGTTTGTCTTTTAATAATGTTTTAGAATAAAAGTTTAAACATCTCAGCCACATTAAAGCAAAAGCCTCTCTTACAGCAGAAAAAATGTAGAGCGCTTTTCTTTATCAAAAGTCTATTAAACCAAGGGGGGAGAACAATTCTGTGCGGCTTAATCTGTTAATTGCTACAGTGACCCCATTTTTCAGGAGTGGATGTTGCAGATGTCCATGTAACTTACAGCTAAACAAGTCGTGATTTCTGAACATGATTTTGCTTTCCTTTTTGCATCCTTCAGGATGAGTTTGTAGCAAGTCCCCTTTGCTCTGGTGCAGCACAGGATTGAGCATTGCACGTTTGCACTGCGCACAACCTTTATGATGGGCTATGTCACCTAGTGGCACATAGCAGTACTAAAAGCAGAACGTGTTAGTGAGCTAAAAGTGAATGCTTTCCTTTGTAAAAGTACCAGATACAGTCATGATTCAACAACAAGTAAGCAACAGCTTGATTTTAATAGCACGTCGTGCTCCGAGAAAGGCATACACTGCTGTTGCTTTCGAGTTACCTCCAATAGAGGACAACATTTCTCTTGTGTAAAGGGAAAAATGCTTTTAGTGCAAAACAATACACTTTTTTGAAGTGATCGTCTCGTTTTAACCCCCTTGACACATTATGAAATACAAAACAGAAAAAAATATATATTTTTAAGACCAATCACACAGGCACTCCGTGGCTGACAGAAGGCATATCACCTCTGATACGTCATTAAATTTTTATCACCCCAAGATATTTCTTTTCTTCTCTGCCTTCTTTATTTGTTTCCCGCAGCAGCCGCCAGGGGGAGTGCCCGGGCCAGAGCTGGACACTTGGGTCACGTTCAAGGTTGGGACGGTTTTAGTAGGGAAAATAGCAAGTACTCGCCTCAACTTCTATGCTGCATTTCCTAAGTGTTAAAAGTCGGGAGAATTAGAGCTCCGTAAGGAAATTGCTATGAGAAATTACTCAATATCAGGAACAAAACAACAACAACAACAAACCTCTACTGTGTTAGTCCCCAGTGGAGCTATTTTAGGCAGGATAATGAGGGAAGCCTTTATGCACGTGTGTGTGTATGCAAGTACATGAATGGGGGGAAATTCTCATTTAACTGTAAGGCTGCAGTTTTTCAATGGGGAAAAAAAAAAAAAAGAGTTAACAAAAATGGTGTGAAGACTTTTTAAAATTATTTTTAAAACAATTTTCCTTTGTCTGGATGTGTTTGGTAAGAGACCCCTTGGGATGAGACATCTGGCCAGGATGGCTGTAAGATGAGCAGGAGGAAGTGAGGGAAGCGCTGGGGAACTCTGCAACATGAGTGAGCTGTTTAATCTGCCCAGCTCCTCGTATGAGACTGCACCTTTCTTTCATGCTTAAAAGCAGAAATGACAGTGAGCTCTTGATATCTTCAACAACAACAACAAAAAGGTAATGTTTTATGTATATGTTGGAACATGAACTTGTGAACTTGTTTTTAGGTTCAGAAAAGTGAATCTGACTGTTCATGGTATGGTATACTCTTGATGACAATTTTCTCTGTAGCAAAATACTCTTCTTGGAAATACAGATTGTAGTTTCTTGTTGCCTTTCAACACTCACTTATGCTAGTGCTGAAAATGTTACATAGTAATGATAGTATTACAGGTGAATTAGGTTTATTCATGTCATGAAAATGCTAACAGAGAGCTAATCCCCTGTGGCTAAGTCTTGGGCCTTTTCTCTTGGGCAAATCTGTTACTACTGTTCTCTCCTCAGAGAACAAGAGAACAGAGTGGAGGAACTGTTAGCACTTGTTCTTTCCTCAAACTGTGATTCCAAAGTTGTTCCTAAGCATCATTCCAAATTAAGCAGCTTCTGCTTCTCTTCCTCTATAATATGCAGCTCCTTTTGCAGCTATTAAGTGAAAGAGATCAGAGAACTGGTCTAGCTGGGGGTAGGGGCGGAANCACTTGTTCTTTCCTCAAACTGTGATTCCAAAGTTGTTCCTAAGCATCATTCCAAATTAAGCAGCTTCTGCTTCTCTTCCTCTATAATATGCAACCCCTTTTGCTATTTTACTATTAAGTGAATGAGATCAGAGAACTGGTTTAGCTGGGGGTGGGGGCGGAAATACAGAATTTTGTTTTGGCTGCATATGTTTTTTTTTTTTTTTTTCTCTTTTTTTTTCCTTTGGCGAGGTAAGCATAGGGAGTCATGTGAACTGTAGAATGCTCGTGTTATGCCCCCTGTTATCAAATAGGAGGGAGCAGCTTCTGAAAGATATTTTGTTACCGGTGTTTTGTAGTTTTTATGTTCAGTGATATTGAAAACTTTGTAATGGGGTTAATTTGGATCAATGTCTGAAAGTGGGTTTTTTTTTCTTTTTTTTTTTTTATTTCCTCTATGAGAAGGAAAAATGAAACTGAGCTGTTGAATTTTGCTAGTTCTCTTCTTTTACTGGAGATGGATTTGATCCAAATGATCTAGAACAACAACAACAAAAAGAGTTAAAAGCAAGACATAAATGTATTTTAGGTACCTCTAGGTACCTTTCCCTCCTGCTATTGGCATAAGGTCAGCCTTTGTCACTCTCTTGGTTCACACCTGACTTAGCTTTTATTTTTTGTAGCAGACATTGTACCTGCAGGTAGAAATAACCTATAAATTTCCCACCCTTCTGTGCCCTGTTCTTTCCACACTCAACTAGCTACCTGAAAAGTGACAAACAGAATGAACTGTAGGAGCCAAAGGCTTTCATTACACATTTAATTCAGGGAATAGTACAAACTATTGAACTGTTGTGAAAAAATAAAAGCCTTAATACATTATTTATTACAGCCCTTCAATTTATTTTGCTATTTATTTGCTCAATTTATTTATTTGTTCACCTTAATGGTCCTTTTTCAGTAGTTGAAACAAATATTTTTAGTCAGGGTTCTGTGCTTCTATTTGAGCCATTCAGGATTGGTTCCTGTTGCCAATGCCTTAGTGCCTCCTGTAGCTTTGCTTGTAGCAATTTCTGTGGGGGAAAAAAAGAAGAAAGAAAAAAGATTAAATCTTGCCATCACTTTGTCCCACTTCTCCCATGTAAAGTGTTGTTTTTTTTTTTTTTTTTTTTTTTTTTAACGTGATCGTTGCTCTGGATTTTACAAAAAAAGGCACAAAGGAATAGGTCTGTCCACCTGCGTGTCGCTGTGTTTCTTTTTTCTCTCTTTCGCTGTTCAGCAAGTGCTTATGCAGTGTTGTGTGGGTTGTGTTTAAGGAATTAAATGCAAGCTGTATAGAAATGGAAGAACTTACAAGTGCTTGTAGTTACCACATGTTTTGATGTCCTATCATTTTTCCAGCTTTGCTAGCTCTGATCCCAGTGTCTGTACTAAGTTTTATCATTTTTCTCTCTTTTTTTTTTTTTTTAAATATCTGCCTAGCAGAGATTGGCCTCTTGGAGTTGGTCCAAAAACATGAAGCTTGAAAACATTTAGGAGTTTTTCATAGTTTGTGAAGTGTTAGTTTTAGTCATGAAGCCTGGGATTGTTAGTCAGTGATATTTAAGAAGAATGAGAGCTAGCGTCAGTCTCCTCAAAGAATTTTTTTAAAAGGTATTTGAAAACAAAATTTCAATCAGATGCTTGTCTTGTCAGCTTGAATGGTTTGCCTCTCTGAGCTTTTGTAAATGAGCTGAAATGGTTCCCACAACAAAATGAGAGAGTGTAAATCTTTCCCATTTGCTTTTTTAAGTAACTCCTCTGCTGTTCCAGTTTTCTTCTTATAAAAGCCACCAACTTTGCATACATTACAAAAAATTCCAAAGAATAATTGAATAATTATTTTATTTCACTTTATTTTATTTCACTTTATTTTATTTCACTTTATTTTATTTCACTTTATTTTATTTCACTTTATTTTATTTCACTTTATTTTATTTCACTTTATTTTATTTCACTTTATTTTATTTCACTTTATTTTATTTCACTTTATTTTATTTCACTTTATTTTATTTTAATTTTATATTTGTAATTTGCTTCTTCATTTCAGTCTTTTGCTTTATTCGTTATAGTTACTTTTAGGTTTGATATTTATAATTCTATTCCTCCACCACAAACACTCTTTTTTCCCCTCTTTGTTTTCTGTAATAGCCAAGTTAACATTTTTTTCTTGTTTTCTGCTCATTTAAATTGTAAAACTTGTCTTAAAAAGTAAGTGTGCAGTTGTAATCTTGCTGCACAAGTTTCTAGGGATTTTTATAGGCTAAATTTATATATTGTGCAAGAAATGTATTAAAGGTAAAATAACAATATTCTGATATAGTTACATTTTTTATCTTTGATACAAATGTGAAATCTCAGTTGAATTTATATAAATTGTATAGGGTTTTGCCTGTTGTTTATTTACATTTTAATTTGTTTTGTATGCTCTTCCTTCCTCTCCCCCCACCCTGCTGTGTGCTGCAGTGGTGCAATTTTTTTTTATGACAGTAAGTAGAAGGAAATGTATTTATTTATTTATTTTTTAATATGCAGTCCTTTGATCCCCTCAAGTGAGTTAAAAATGCAGTGATAATTATACCTCTCAGTCCCATCCTCCCATCTTACCACAAATATTGAGTATGAAATTAATGAATAAAGATACATCGGTGGATGTAAGTTTTATTGTCTTTTATTATAAGAAAAATAATTACACATGAATAGAATAGTTCTCTGGCACAATTATAGTACAGATAAACAAAGCAGCTTTATACTGACCTAAAATATTAGCTTGGCTTGAATAGAGGAGCACATAAAAATGAAATTGTATGTAATTTATTTGTATTTTTTTTCTCTAAACACAGAACTTCACAAGCATTGTGTAGAATTTGTACAGGGTATAAGGTAACACAAACTTTTGATCTGTGACTGAAAAAGGTTGAATCTGTATTTGATCTGCAGAATGCACAGCTGCACGGTTTCTTTACGATGAGATCTGTCCCTGAATTGACACAGTACATTTCCACTTGGACAAAACAAAAATAATTGAGCATAAATATAAAAATTGTTTAGTGATTTCTTTAATGAATGAAAACAAAGACTTCCTGCAGTTCCACTTAAAAGATGCCTGTGAATTAAAGAACAAGAATTAGCACATTTGTTACTTATATTACTATGAATTAAATATCTGAGTTTGCATGTTAGCTCGAGTAGAAAAACAGGTTCTTTACACCATATATGAAGTACTTAGTGTCTTGCAGGATCAAGCCTTGTTCATCAAAAGCTGTTGGGGCAGCACATGCATTACGGGGTTGTACAGGGCTTGCTGAGTCAGGTGGAGACTGACACCCAGTAGCTCCGGGCACCAAGGGGCTTCTTTTGCAGCCCAGTTATATCTAAATTCCCATTACTTCAGTGGGAGGTTTATGCCAATAAGGACCCCAGAAGTAGCTTGTTAGCAATACATATAATTTAGATGGCACATTAAACCAATTGGTCTATCACGTACAGTGATCGGATAAATGTTTACAGATAAAACACTGTTTCCATGATAAGAAATCAAATCAGTATTTTAGGATGAAACCAGTATTCAATCATTATATTAGAGTAAGTAATGCCTATATCTTTTTACAGAATTTTTGACAGTTAAGTGAGTTTCACAAATCAAGCTTTCCTTTCTTCATGTATCTGTGTGCTGCAGGCGTTTCCATAGGCATCTCGGAGCACTGTTCGGATTCAATGGTGAAGTACCTCAGCCGCCCCATTTTCCCATGCCCTATGCCTCTTTAGATCTAATTCTCAAAGAAGTATATGCATAGGAAAAAGGAACAACGAGCCAAATCAAGATCCCCTCGTGGCGGTACAGGAGTAACCCTGGAAAATAAGTACATAGGTTGAGGACAACAAAAGTAAATTCTATTCTTTACACAGTTCTTTTCAATTCAGTATTACAAGGCTGTAAAAACTAGTGCAAGCTAGAATAGGATTAAAATCAAGACCTAATGAACATTAGATCCATAAGGGACTTAAATTCTTAGTACATTAAAATTTTTAATATAATCTGCTATTTGGAAATATATACAAAAAAATAGACCTTTCAGAATGAAAAAGTTAAGTCATCTCTCCATAGGTGACCTGAAGATGAATTACAGATCAGTAAAAATAGAGCATTTTCATTTGAGTGAAATCAAATTACTGCACAATATTTGAAGTACTTTTACTTAAAAGCTAGAAAAATAGCAGTTAGAATTATCCAACAAATAGATGAAAGAGAGGGGAAAAATGTTGATAAATTACAAAATATTGTAAGATCTCTGCAAACAGCAACACTTACCTGGTAGCTGTCTGATGCTCTGACTGCAATAACTTCGTTTTCAAGAGAATTTATGCTTTGCTCAAGACCTTGAGGAAGTATGAACAATACCGGGTAACTGTTTTCATAAGTGATAATCACTTTGCCCCTTGCCAAGGTCTTTGCTGCACCTGCAGATTGGGTGCACAAATGCACTGCTTTGTAAAACTGCGGAAAACTTGGAAAGTATCATTCATATGTTGGGGGAGGCAGGAATGAGAGTGCAGTAGACAACAGGACTGATAGGAATAATTAAAAATGATGGCTTGAAATGTGAGCTGAGGATGAGAATTTATTGCCCGTGTTTTCCTTCACATACGTCAATGCTTTGGAAAGTTTAAATCTGGGAGAGGACTTCTTGTTCTGAAAGGCTGCAGTGTGTTTTCTGTCTCCCCCCCAGCCCTCCCCTAGCATAGTTTTTTGAGAATCTCTATCAATGTCCTTCACAGCAAATACGGCTCTACTGGGGAGATATCAAGGCCTGTGTACAAGGCTTTCCTCTGCTTATCCAGACACCACTGAGGCTCCCTACTGGATGCCAAGGCTAGGAAATATCTTTCACCGTATTTAATCCTGTTTGTTAACACATTCTTTAACCATTCACTTTCTACTTGCTATCTTAGTAGTTTTATTATAAAACAGTTTGGATCCTGTATAAAGGTGATATATTTTATATATTAGAGGATCTGGAGGGATCAGATAGGAATAAGAATAGGTTCAATTAAACCCGAGTGCCCCAGTGTCATAGGTAGCCTCAGCACTATTGGTTACATGCTGATCTGCTCTTTCAGCTTCAGATTTGTCAAAGTCTGTAACAGATTATATGTTTCTGAAATAGATGCCTTTTACTTTCCCAAAGAAAAGGGTCTGGGATGCCTAAATTAATATTTTTGGCCTTGAATATCTTTCAAGCTTTTCTTGAACTATCTGTGAAAATCGTTACACTCCGAGTTTTCCAGATTCCCAATTTTCATTTTGTAATCTTGCATTCTGTTTGCTCCTTCCTGTCATGACAAGTGGTCATTGCATTCCAATTTGTGTAGCAAGCCTCACAATGAAAAGATTGTTTTGGGTGATCTTACTGTAATTTCTCCCAAAAGGTACAGTCAAGATTTTTATTACTTTCTGCAGATAGGTTCTGAGACTCTGGTGTGAAGCTGTCCAGTTGTGTCCTCAAGCAGATATTGTCTACCTTGTAATCTATGACATCTAATGATTCCTTCAGCTTGTCTTGGCTTTTTGCCTTCAGTCAGGCACATAATATTGTCTTTTGTGCAAAAAATAGAGGCCATTCAGAGCAGTGGTGAACAGCTGCTCAGAGAATGGACAGCGGAGTTTTAGTTTTGGTATCTGTTCTCATATCTATATATATGTTTGTATGTATACCTTTATATACAAATATGCATCCGAGTGATTTAAGTTTCCTGGAGGATTGAACACTAAGTGGCAGGATTAGCAGCTGAGGTGTGGGCAGCACTTACATTTTAGCGATGAGCCCTGCGGAGCCCATCTAGGTAGGCACGGTGAAAGCAACATCAAACTTTGAAATAATGTGTTTTGAGAGAAATGGATAAACCAAAATTTAAGGGCAATAAGCAATTAGATATGAAGGCGGGTGTGGTAGCTCTGTCTTTACGGACAAGGGTGGCTACTCAAATACGTTTCCACTGACAACAGTAAGATGGATTACTCGTGCACTAAAGTTTACATGAGCAGTCTCAGGATTTTTGTGACTTGTGGGCTGGGAAAATCCTTGGTAGAGCTGACATGTTCAGAGACACTGATAAATTATAATCAAAGCTCTTTGAATTAGACTGTAGAATTAGGCCTTTATTAAATTATACATTTTTCTCAGAGAGAAGCAGAGCAGACAACTTTGACTAGTATGTTCATTTCATTGCTTGTTCAAAAATGTCAGTGTTTTACTTTTGATGTTGGTTACAAAGAGGTGCTCTGATCCCTTTCAACCTGGAGGCATGATTACTGAAAAGAGGATTCTCCTCTAAAAGCCCCATAAAGTCTGCAGCTAGTGTAAAATACAGTATTCTGAAATTTTAATGCCTGCAAGGATTCATGTTACCAATATTTTGTGCATTGCCTGCTAGAATGTGCAATTTGCAAACATGTTTATATTTAAGAAACTTTTCCTATTAAAAAAAAATGCAAACTTGACTCCATGCATATGAGTAGACCTGTGAAACCATGGTTGTAAGCTTGCCCTTTTCTTTTTCTTTTTCTTTCCCTTTCCTTTTCTCTCTCTCTTTTTTTTTATTTTTTAGGAAAGCAGACAAATTAATTATATATTGCTTTAACCCCCTCTGTGCACTTAGAATTATTAGTGGGGCAAGAATTATTAGTGGGGCCAACCACCCTGTGATATATTTTCAGAAGGGCAGAATACAGAAGCTCTGGAACACATTTTCATCAGCTTATGCCAGATCTTTTTCTTAGCTAGTGCCCTAAACAGCATGCAAGCTGTTTATAAAAACATAAAAGCATAAAACAGCAAGTTTTATTTATGTGGGGGATTCTGCGTGGGGGTGTTTTTGCAATGATTTAGTTACGAGCCTGAGGATGTCTCCTGCTTTGGGAATATTTTATTTGTACTATGCCATATACTGCTTTTTACAGAATGTTTACTTTTAATGTTGCTAGCTCTGTGGCACAGAGATTGGGATAGGTTGGAAAAAGCCCCTCTTAAAACACCACTTTCCTTAGGCATAAGCAAAATTCAGGGTTTCAGGCAGAAAGATTGGTTGGTTTGGGTTAAATTTTGGGAAAATTTGTATATTGGTTAAGAATGTATTGCCGAGGGGGACACACAGCTATTTGTCTTTACATTCCTGCTTGTAATCCCCTAAAATATGAAAAATCTTGAGATTTGCTGTTACACTGAACGACTAGTGGGACTAGAAGAGCTCCTTATTCGAGGACGGTGGCTTAGCAGAACATTTGCCTTATACAGCCTTCAGACATGGATTCTGTCCTGTCGATATCCAGGACTCTTAAAAGGCCCAAATATTTGGACCTTGAGCAGGAAGGATAAATCTCACTTTGGTGTATTTCTGATTAGCAGAATGATGCTTAGAGGTGCAATTCAAGCAGCTGACATGTAAGGATACCTTTTGAAAAGATACCCACAATGAATGTGGCATTCTTGTTAAATGTATGGCTAAGTGTATTTATACAGGCAGGGGTGTGTGACTTCAGCTGCGTTCTGTCTTTATCTGTCATTATGCTAAGCAGTTATGAATATGTACAATGAAAATGCACCCTCTGAAGGTCTTTAAAAACCTTCTGAGTTAGAACTGCTGTTATATGCTAAAAGTGCTTTGGGTTACAGTGCCTTAAGATGGGATTTTTTTGACTAAATATAGAAATATTTTGTGGTGTAGGCATGAAATTACTTATCCTTCTTGACCATTAAATATAGTTTTCATGTTCCTTAATATGTGGCCCCATGGACTGCAGAGTATTTGGCATCAGGTATAACATTATTATTTAGAAGTGGATTGTGGCCTTTCTGCATTCCTCCTCTTTTTTATTGCACGAAACAGGAGTTACTTGTTTTGCTTTCAAGGCCTTTCATATGCGATCAGCACTACCTCAGTCTCCTTTCAGTCACTACTGGGATGTTGATTCGACCCTCTGATTAACCAAGGATGTCAACAGCCATTGTTACTTTTTCAAAGGAGAATCTTTCCTTTGCTGCTCTACAACTTAGGCTTAGGAGAAACCTTGTTTACACGTCCACAAGGCTTTCTGATTATCTTTCTACAACTCTTCTGATAAAATTCACCTTTTGCCCGTGATGCCTACAGGAACTTACTCAATAGTTAGGCTGCTGTGATCGTCCTGCTGACCAAGATTGTCTCACTGTTTTCACCTACTCTTTGGGGCAAGAATTGTCTTTTCTGTTTGTGCTTAACAGAAGGCAACTTTGATTAGGGCTGCTCTTTCAACTTCTTGAGTGAAACTACTGCTCTAGGTATAGCCCTGCAAATTTCAACATACAAAAATCAGTAGATTGCTGCTGTTTTCAGGGGGAGCTGCTGAGTGTGTATAGATAAAACTGATGAATTTAAACTATAGCTTAGTTTATAAATTCTCAATTTATTCTGTGACATGGTATTGTAGATTAGTCAAATAAATGTCATTAAGTTGTTATTTGTAGTACTAGAGGTATTTTTTTATGATGGAAAGAATAACTCAAAAGCTCAAAAATTTGTATGATATTTACTTGTAATGTTAGACTTTGGAAGTTCCATGTGATAACATTCTGTTCATGTTCAATATTAAAAAAAAAAAAGAATTATTTCACTAAATATCCTTGTGCCTGAAGTTTTAGATGTTTTGCTAACGGTAGGATCTGTGCAAGTTCATTAGAGGAAAAATAAACTAAATGCATAAAAGTGGTGAGTGGTCCTTGTAAAAATGTTCATTTACATAGAATGATCTGCTTATATAAGCATTATACAAACATGTGGGAATGTGCATTCTACTTTGCAAATGTCAAACATTTGCAATGTATTTGCAATGTCTTATATAACAAGATGTATCTTTCTAATACTCTGCTTTTCTTTATTAAATTGTCTTAAGCCAAAGATCCATGAAATCCATCCAGATAGTTGAAACATAATTATAAAAAATATGCTACAGACATGAATGGTGGTGGTCAAAGATGCTCAAAATAAAGCTTGCACATTTTGTGTCTGAAAGAATAAATCTTGCAAGGATTCGCTACTAAAAGAATGTAAGATACTGAAGTTGTCCTTCAAAGCTGTTTGTCTGGGCCAAGTAGAGTGAACAAAGTGACTTTATGCAAACTGAGGAAGTAGTTTTTGAATCTAAATTGGAATAAACTCCTCTTTGAAGATCTGATTCACTGAAGTCAGCAAAAGATTCCCAGTGAAAACACTGGACTTCAGAACATGCTGAAAGTTTTATTCATCTATTTGATTGTTATTGTCTCCAAATAAAATATGAATTACAATTCAAAGCTGAAACCTAGCCAGATCATACAGATTTACTAGAAATTTAGCATAAATAGTAGAATTAATTTATTTTAAATTAATTTTGCATCCAATTCCATTTAAATTCCCCTGGGAGATATACTTGCCAATTTGAGCATTCTTAAAAACTGTCCCCTTGCTGCTTCCTTCAAAGGAGAAAGTGCCTCCTGTTAATTAAAAAGATTTAATTTGGAATCAGAATTTGTTGGAAAGTGTAGCTTGTATGTTTGTTCTAAATACTTATGCACAGACAAGATCCCCCCACTCTATATTTGTTTGTATGGGTGCTCTATAGTCAGAACTTGAACATAAGCAGCGGTGCTGTTGGCTTATGTGGAGCAGATCTGTCTGGCACTGCAGGCTGCTCCGGGCTGATAAGGTTCAACTCTCTCCTCACAGATGCTATCTCTGAATTAAATTGCAGTTTGTATTATTCGTGTGGTAACTGATCCATCTCAAGTATACTAAAAGCTTGCAAGATGGGTTTGTATGTTGGTGTCACTATCCGTGAGGATGCAGCCTGAAGAGATCAAGTGCAAGTAAGTCTCTGTGTCCTCCGTAGGACAAGAAACGTGCTCCTCACTCTCCGGGAAAGGTTGTTAAGCAATACGGTTTATTGCAGAATTAGGACTGGGAGAATAGGCTGCCCCAAGACCTTGTACCTCTACCAAAAATATACTGACCTCTTCCAAATGTATACTGTGTCTCTTTGCAGGTGACTTCAATGGCCTCATTAATAACTCTCAAGCATTAATAAAGTCAGGATAATACTAAAAATTCAGCATTTTCAAAATTCAACCTTTCTATTCATGTTTGTAGAGGGAGGTACTGCTGCAAGTTAATCTGTAACTGGCTTAGTTATAAATGCGTGAAGATTCAGCTTCATGGCATCAGCTCAGACAGTCCTCCAGTTCACTGCGGCCCCTCTCCTTTTTCTCGCCCCCAGTGATGTGTTTCTGCTGCTCACCCCGACTGGCCAAGACATTCAGGTCTACCCTTCCTGCAAGACCCAGTTCAATCTCACTAGGTAGCTTTCAGTGGAAGATTAATTCCACAAAAAGACAGCTTTTAGCCAGATGAGCAAGGTATTGAGGAGAACAAGGAGAAATGAGGCTTTTCCATTTTAGTAGAAGCAGCCTGACGAGCAGAGCCATAGCTTCAAAGCACAAATAGCCAGAATAACAAAATGCATTTTTTTTTTTTTATCTTGTCTTGGTATGGGTTAACCCGTATCTGTGTGCAACACCTCCGCACTGTTTTGTCCGTGTTCCCACTAGTAAGGGAGTAGGAAGTAGTGTAACAGCGTAGAGCAGTTGTTATTATTTTATTTCTCTGTTGTTGCTGTAGCTCTGTGTCAGTCCACTAGCTGCAGGCCTTGTTTTAATAAAAAACATTTTCAAGAGACTACGTGTTATTGTGGTTGGATAAACATTTGTAAAAGCAAGTACCTCAGATTTGTGTGGAAAAATACCTAGATGTTAATAAAATGTGAAGATTTCTTTGGATGTAAATATGTGGATTTTCTCACAAGATTTCTTCAGGCATTTTGATTTTTTTTCTTCCTTCTTATCCAAACTTGCTCATTCAGTACCTGAGAGAATATAGGGAGAAACAATCATTTAGGTTATGCAGAAAGATAGAGTTTAATATTGCTCGTAGAAAAGTAAGATACTTTTGAAAGTAACAGTCATGGTTTTATTGTTACTTATTTATTAGTATAAAGAAATTCCGGACTTCAGAAAGCCTTCAGGAAACCACTTTCCCCAGAGTTCTTCAGAAATGGTGGTAGCCCATTCAAACGATGTGTTGGCCTCAGATGCAAAGTAACGCACAGGGCTATAGACCAGACTCTTAGCTGGTATAAACCTGTAGAAATTCAGGGGCTGAAATTGCATTGACTTGGCTCAACAGGTCCATCAGCTATACTTTGAACTTTATATCTTTTAATATTTGACAGCTTGTTCAAATTTTGCAAGTAACAGGGAGTCATGAACATATTGTACTTCTGTTAAAGCTAGTTCTCAATATTTAACATTGTTTATTTTGTCTACAGCTAAACTGCCTCAAAGCACAGGTCATTTAACTATCAAAATCATATATGTGTTTGTTTTTTTATTTTTGATTTCTTCTCTTGCTTGCTTGCTTATTGTTGCTACTTAATATATATATATCTGTACTAACAAATTATACATTGAGTTTAAGGAAAGATTTGTATCTTACTACATGGATCATTACATTTAAAAGAAGTACTTCACAATAGAGCAGTACTCAACATGAAATTTGGTCCATTCTAATATTGTGATTCATTTATTTCTTGTTAAGCTCTAAACATTTTCTATCTTGCTGATTTGCATTTTTTGCATATTGATTTGCATTATTGACTTTATAAAAATACATCTATTTCTGTTATGAGATCTAGACATTGTGTCCCCAAATTTCAGTTTTATATGCTGATACTTAAAAGAATAGTCTCATTTCAATAGGATTGCTTATAGAAGTAATATGAAGAAGAAAAAACTTTTTGTGGCTATGATATATAAATTACAGTTTACGGCTTACACAGTTTATCTTGTGCTTTTCATTCATGTTGTGCTTAACACTTCTGCCCCCCAACCCTGGTATATTACCACAGAGGTATTTATTTTTGATCAGATTTGAACAAATCCTTTTCAGTTTTAATTACTTAGAAATAGAATTGGGAAAATGCAGCAGCTTTGTCTATACCGTTGTAACTGAAGGCACACAACATTCTCAGCAAACTTACTAACAATAAGTATCCTGTATTTTTTCTACATCCTTTGAAATATCAGTATGAGCTTAAGAAGGATTAGAGACAAAAAAATTCAAATGGTGGCCTTGACAAAAGATCAAAACTTCATTTAGCATTGGTACAAGTTACTGATATCAAACGAGCTGCTGAGAAAGAAATTAGCAAGGAGACAGAATTATCTTCCTACCCTGCCAGAGGGAGTAACAGCAAAATTAACCTTGAAAACTGTTTGGAGAGCATTCTTGTGAAAACAGTATGACACAGTGTTAAAGTTATGGATATGAGGAGGTCAGGAGATTTTAACTGATTATAGGCAGCTAAATTTTATTTGCTGTGATTTTAAAGCAATGTTAGAGCAGACCTAATGGTGCTAAAATTTCTGAGTGCAACTATAGTACCTTCTAATTTGCTATAGTTCATCTGTATGTTGTAAAACACAACCAATACAGGATCCTTATTGTTAATACTAGGTTAAAACAAGCCATGAAGTGTTATCCTACATTTGTGCTTTGAAAATAGGGGAAGTTTAGCAAGTATTTGCTAGATTTGAATTAAACTTTTAATGGTTTATTAGACCATTTTGATAGTTGTTATTGGGAAAAATATTCCTATTATATGTTGGTTATCTCATTAATGGCACACGGCATTCCTATGTAGATATAGTTCTCTGTAGCTTACTGGTTTGAGGTGACTCACTGAGGAATACATAAGGATGAAGTCAACCTGCTGATTTTTAGGAAAATGGAAATAATCATGTCTGTGTTAGAGGGTAAGGTGGGTCAGGCAGTTTGACAGCAGTACTCCAGTTTTCCACTATAGATATGTAATTAGTCAAACTTGATCTTCATGATAAGTACATATGCAAACATAGCTTGAGATAAGACACTGAATATTACTTAAGTCATGAAAAAAAAGCATTATAATCTTTGCCCCGAGGTTTCTATCTCTAAAGTTAGTAAATGTTTTGTTGCTACTTATTTAGAAGTTATCTTCTACACCAAAGAAACAAACAGGGTAGTGGTGAGGTGTCCAGCTTATCCAGCTTTGCAGCAGTTGTGTTTTCTTTTTCCCAGTTGAGTTGTGACAAAGATCAGAAAGTTCTGCAGTGAGAGGGATTTATTTTTCCTAGTTTAACTCCCTGAACAGAACAACCTGTTTTAAACTGAAAATTTAGGACAGTTCCAATCTTGGCTCTTTGAGGTTACTGAACTTATCTACCACTTTGCTTCTACTGAAAGGTAGAATCTGCTTTTAACTTTCTTGTTTCTTCTGGCTGCAACTTCCTCTATTTCCAAGTTTCTACTACTTACCTAAGCCCTCAGTAAGGTGATTGCTCAACTAGATTCCTGATAAGCAGCTATTCACCTCTCTATATCTCCTGCTGATGTAGGGAACTGAAGCTGAAGTTATGAGACAGGAACAGCTGATTTAACTCTCCCACTTTCTCTTTTACCACATGCATTTCTGCTGTCCATTTCTGTTGCTTGCATTGCACTAGTGCCCATTTCTCACATTTGCAAACTGATTCAAAATCACTACACATGTAGAAGTAACATGTGTCTCTGTCTGATGAACTGAGTAGCATTAGTGAAGGATCTGATATGTACAAAAGCAAAAAAAAAGAGAGGACAGCAATTTTGACAGAAAGGACAAATGTTCTTTGGACAAGTTTTGGCACCTCTATGAGACCTCATGAGACTATAAACAAAACCAAAAAAAAATAAAAACAGAAAAAAATAAACTTTGCTTTTTCAAAGCTTTGTTATCAGAACACAAGCTTGACTTCAGGCTTCCAACCATGTGCAAAAGCAGAGTGTTGGTCGGTATAAGTTCCTAATCAAGAAAACGTACTACTTGGAAAATACATCTCTAGAACAAGCAATCAGAAAAGCCAAAATCATAATAAACAAAGAAGGGAAAATATCAAGAAATTGGAAAATAAAAAGTTAATTAGAACTACAAATAAAACTTCCAGGGATATATACAAACCTTCTCATAAGCAACAAAGGCCAATATATT
Source organism: Crypturellus undulatus (assembly GCA_013389825.1). Lineage (NCBI taxonomy): Eukaryota > Metazoa > Chordata > Aves > Tinamiformes > Tinamidae > Crypturellus > Crypturellus undulatus. The sequence continues at coordinate 33,994 of VWPW01012693.1, read as the reverse complement.
AAAAAATTGCTTGTGATTTTGGACGTCTCTTCTGCAGCTACCCTCAAGAGGCCTCATTTTTCTGAAACAATCATAATATAGAAACTGCTTATTAAGGTATGATTTTTAAAAGCATGAAATTTGGCCCCTGTGCATATGAGGCACCTAGGCACATTCCTCAAAACTTCAGAGGCTTAGGTAGGAACTGCCCTAATCGTGTTTATTCCGGCACTCTTCCAGAGCCAGTTCAAACACTGCAGAGCAGTTCAGCTTTTTAGCACATTCTTGTAGGTAGAAATAGTACAAATCAGTTCTGGAACCTTTTTTTTTTTTCTTTTTCTTTTCTTTTTTCTTTTTTTTTAATGATTATTATTAAAAGCCAGCTGTTCCATCTATACTGAAGTTTATAAAAATTATTAAGTGTTTATAGGCTTACAGAAGCCCTATAGAGGAACTGCTATAGTTTTTTTTTGTAATATAAACATGTTTTCTATAGATCTACCATTTGTTCAAGGCTTTTTTTGGGTAACTTTTAAAGGAAAAAAATATTTAATGAATTAGAACATGACTTCTCTCTTGTGGGGGAGGTTAAACCTTTGAAGCCTGAACGCTGAAAACTCCTACCCAGCCATTTGATAACAGTGGGCAGTTTTGACATTCTGATGAAAAATAAATTTCTCTGAGTCTTCCAGCACTGAAACAGAGATATAATCATAGAAGGAGTGTGTAAGGAAGAAAGAAAAAGGCATTATAAAGGACAAGTGAAAGTGTCTGGGTCTTTTAAGTAGTCAAGATTAACTAGAAGTTACATTTTCTCACTCTGGAAGAGATCGAGATGCAAAGGAGAATTATTATGAATAACTGCATTAGAATAAGTACATTGGGGAAGGATTTGTCTGAAGATTTCAAATAGGTATTTAGTCCCTTCATATCACAGTGACAAATGCAGTAACAGTGGATCTAATATTTAATTATTTTTTAAAGAATTTGTTTAATGTTGTTAAGAATTAGGATAAAGGATGATCCCATTTAAATGGATTTAAATGTTTTCTGGAAACTTTTAATGACCTAGTTCAATCATTGACCTAAGTCTAATCATTTTATAAAGGATAAGGTGGAAAATAAAATAAACACCTCCAATGTCCTAAACGCAGATAGAAATTGATGGCCATTAGGGAAAAAACAAACAAACAAAACAAACTATGGCTTCACTGAAGTCAAAGGTATTTTTCTGATAGATGTAAGAACAAGGTTTTGTTACTGATGTACACACAGATTTGTTCAGATCTCTTCAACTGTCTTTCAGGCTCCTAAAATTCAGGAGTTTCTGACCCTCTGGTACACAGATAGTCAATTTTTCCATTTTGCTCTGTGGAATTTCTGTAAGTAGCAATGTGTGAAGCCCCCCAAAATTCAACCAGCTCAGGACTGCACAATTGTCTGTTCCTTAGTCACAGTGTGAGACTCTTTCCCCTTCCTAAAAAATGGATGATCTCCTTAAGCAAGAGGAAAAAAAAAGGAAAAAAAGAAAAGAAAAAAGAAAATAATGAAACATTTTTAGCTTGAGAACAAAAGAAATCAATGTCTCTCAGTATCTGTAGCTGAGAATATCTTTAAGCAGACTCTGTACCATCTGCTGCAACAATTTTGTTTTGAAAGAGGCAGATAAGCAGCAAGAAGAAAAATATTTCCCTGTTATGCAGTGTGCCTTCACTGCTTAAAAATTGCCTCAAATCTTAACTCTTTATGTCACGTTCTAAAGTATGTGGGATGATCTGCATTTGTCATAAAATACATTAGAATAATGTGTAGGATAGTATTTCTGGCAAACAGAAGAATAAGGCAGAATAAGAACAATAATATTAAAAATGGTTACTGAAAAAAAATTTCATTTCTTCAGTCATATTCACTGTTTAGGACATTTCAATATTTTAGTATTTCTGTACTGTTTTATTTAAGTCTTCACTGAATTTATTTTGAAAAGATTTATTCAGAGAAAATGAAATTCCTTATATACCGCACACATATCATTGAAACCCTTATTTCTATTTATTTTATTATTTTTATTTAATTATTTTTAAACTTATCAAGATAGGCACAAACCAAAACTTTAACACTGTAATTTTGTGCTAAAAAGTTTTCTCTTTCGCAGAATGGAGTTTTTCAACAGGGCATTTTCATAACGAAAAGTTGAGAGGGCTTAAAACCCCTCTGTATCATGCCATTTTTACCAAAGTATTGCAAAACACTTCTGAAATCAAACTCAAAATACAGGTGAAATGCAGGACTATTTAAAAATGAGTAGCATTATTGTCTAAAAAATATTGTTTTTTATAGGATTATTAATATTTGTATTTCATTTGTTTCTAGTTACTGGCTCTTGCTAGGCTGTTCCTTAGGAATTATTATTAATGTAGTATTTTCTCCCCATATAGATATCTTGTATTGCTCTGAATGACTGAAGTCTAAACTGCTGTCTGCAACTGAGTAACAGCCAAAAATAAGCTTTTTTCCATAATGTCCTTGGTTGCTGCAAAGTTAGAAATGCAAAGCAGTATCAGTACTTAGTTTATAACCTCTCAGTATAAAACATTGCTTCTCTTTGCTCACAGGATCTTGCTTTTCATTAAAGGCATCAGGACTTTTTTCCATTTATTTCTGTCAATAATGTTGTTTAATCTATTTTCTGATCAAAATAGAGATGAATTCTGAAAATATTAAGGACTTCATTCTGAATGTTCATTTAAGTAATGACCAATAGAGTAAAGCAGACAGTTATGTGAGATGACCTTGTGTACGCAGGATCTGTTCTTTCTAAACAGTTGTTTAAATGGGAAAATGTTTAAATGGGAATTGTTTGCTTAAATGTGCTCTGAGTGTTCTGGCCTTTTAATTGAGCTTTTACCAGGACCCTGGTGCTGAGGAGGAGTAGTTCTTGTGTGTAATCAAATACAAATGTTTCGGTATGTTTCATACAGCTGAATGCTCTAAGATCAAATTAATTTTGATCTTGCCAGTTTATTTTATCACTTTTATAAATACAGTCAGATCTTGCTGAATGCAATAATTGCGACCTGCTATTTTCACTCTTGTTTCATGTAAGTGTACAGCCCTCTGAATTTCAAGCCAGAACAGTTTAGGGATGTTACCTGAGCTAACAGCTCCTCAAAATTTCTGTTCACCTCTCATGAAGAAGGTGCGGGTCAAATAAGAAAAAGAAAACTAGAAAAAAAAAGTAGTTCTTGGGTCATCTGTCTCTGAGAAATAAAGACAAATAAGTTATCAGCATTTCTGAAAACATAACTGTGTCCTTTTTCTTGGTATGTCCCGTAGTATTGCCACCATAAGTGAAAAAGGGCAGCTCAACTCCTTCTATTTAAACTATCCAATTTATTCCATTTTGCTTTTGCCAGATATAGACTTCAGACTTTTTTTTTTCAAAACCAAATCCTTTAGTGCTCTACTGCCCAACCGTGCCTGGCTGCAGAAAGGAAGAGCTGCTGTTTGGGGCTGATCTGGGTTAGCACTGGAGTAGGTTGTGCAGACCCTGTGCTCGGTGGTTTCAAGGCCCCACTGGATAAAGCCCTGAGTAACCTGATCTGATCTGAGAGCTGCCCCTGCTTTGAGAGGGAGGTTGGACTAGAGACCTCCTCAGGTCTGTTGTCACCTGAAGCTTAATCCTTGTGGGAGCGGGGTGCACTTGGCTCATTGTATGTAATGGGGCTGTAACGCTGAGCTACACCTGTGGGAGGAACAGCATGTGTCACCCCTGAGCACAGCTGTGATAACCAGCATCACACCTGAGCCAGCTCCACTTCAAAACCAGCTAACACAGTTGTCATCAATTTCAGAGAATCAGTGAGAACTGAATAGCTGCAGGGTTTTAAGGAGTGTAAATTGTTTTCTCACCTCTAGAGGGAGGAAAAAAAAAGGTGATTTTCTTTGACTGGCTACTTCTATAGCTGATTGCTGCCTATGCTGAACTTCCTCTTCAGCTCAACAGAAAAGCTTCTCATGAATAAAATATTCAGGCTTATACCAAAAAATCAAGCATCTCCGTATATCCCATCTATCTTTTTATCTTTTGGTGATGATATTTGTGGTGTTTATTTATTTATTTTTATAATATAGGAGGTCAGCCATCTGCAAATAAGCTAAAATTGTTTCTAGTGTTATTTATTGGAGGTTAAAAGACTCTCACACTAGGGGCTGTGCTGTTGCTGGGTTCTGTAATCTCGTAGGTAATTATCTATTTTGGGGCACTACTTTTTCACAAGGACTTAGTTATAGCTGTTAAAAATCCTTTATTAGATGTTCCTGCCCGCTTTCCCATGTCAGTTCCAGCATGTCTTGTCTGACCTGATTTCTTTCAGCAGAGTAACCCAGCCCAGTCATTCCATAACAGCAGAAAACCAAATGTCTTTCAGTTAGGATGGTGCCCTGGTTGGACGAGCACCAGAACTGAGGGCAGGCAGTGGCAGGGCCGTGCGGGCGGCCTGGAAGAGGAGCTGTGTGTGAGCGGTCAGCATGACTGGGAGGCACAGCTTGAGGATGCAGCTGGGATGGGCAAGTTCTTCCTCAGCTTCTCGAAGCTGTGTGATCTCCTCCTTGCACCAGCTGCAGCACTTAACCAATTACATAATTAAACCGTAAAGAAGTATTTCCTTTTCTTGTCTTTAAGGTAGTTTTCCTCTGTGTCAGCAAGCTGGCTTGACTCAGTGCAGGGTATGGTGTTTGTGAGAGCCCGTGCAAGGGGAGCACGAAAGAGGGAGAGGAGCAGCGCTTGTAGTCAGAGCAGGAGGAGGAACAACATCTCCACCTTCCGGTAGTGACAAACTGCTGGGTAGCTCAAGCCCTATTGCCTTTAAACGCATCCCTTGCTGTTCTCCTCCCAATAGTCTGACCACTGTTTTCCTAAGAAGTTCTTAGTTGTAATCTTTATCTCATTTCAGAATTAAACAGTTTTATTACGTTCCCTCTTCTTGGACTGGTTCTGGGATACACAGTGCTCTGAGGGCACCTGCTCGATTCCTTTGCTAGCTCTGGCCAGTTGCAAAATTTGACAAAAATAATCTCATCAATGTGAGCATGATCCCTACTTCCTATACTTTTTGTTTGGTTCGGCAATAGCAGATGATTCAATGGAAACAATTAAAAATCTCTTTTTCTTTAGATGAGAAGGCTGAATCCAATGTGTCACTAAACATTATAACTGGGAATTGCCAATGGTCCATCGGCTTAGTTACGTTGGTAATGAGCCTATTAATGCCAGAAGTTACAGGCCTGCTCAGCAGCCTGGTCTTCAGTATTTGGAAGCAGTCAGTGTTTCATTAACAATGTCTAATCCTCTATGAATTTACTCAGTGGCTGGAATGACCTATCTTGAATGTTTGCATGTGTATGAGGAATCCATATATTTATTAATAATGTGTAAGTCTGAAGATATTTTGTGAAGAAAAGAAATTCACTGTTTGGGTCAGGGTGTCCAACTTGCAGTTCCTTCTTCCCAGCTTGCATAGTTAACATTGTCAGAGGCGTGTTTGCCTGATTGCATTGTTACAGGAAAATGGCTAAAAAATTCAGGGATTTCTGGGATTTTCAAGGTGATGGAATTAAGTGAATCAGCTTGAGTTTACTTCTGTGTGTGCTAACAGGATTGCCATTGTGCTAAACTCTTCTATATTATTTTGTAGAGAGAATTAAGTCAAAACTCAGAAGAATTAAATTATGCATGTTTGGTTTAATATTGAGAGCAGGGCTATAGCTAGCCAAACAGAATATCTGCCTACAAAGCTAATGATATTCAAGGTGCTTATTGTACAAGTTCTCTACTCCAAAGACTGTGTGCTTAATAAGATCAGATATTCTGCTGACCTGATGCTGAGGGCAGGAGGGAGCAGGCTGACATACATCTCTTCTGTGTTCCTGTTACTCAGTCACCCATATGACAGGCTTTGAAGCAGATCATGTGGAGCAGTGAATCAGCTGAATTTAAGAAAACTTTTAAAAAGGCAGATAATCAAGAAGGTTCTCAAAAGGAGGATAAAAATTTGGCCTAGAGGCCTGCAGCAGGAGTTGGAGAAATATAAAGACCAACCTGTGAAGAAAGAATTAATGAGCTCTCTGTGCCTGAACCCTCAGTATTTGGTCTGAACCCAGGCACCTGTGGTAAACTATGGTGAAAATGTCAGCTGTCCCATAACACTGCATGGGAAGGCTTTTTATGTGCAGCTGAAATAACGGTCCAATTGGTCCAAATTGGAATACAGCTCATTATGTCAGCCAATTCTCACTCTGATTGCTTTCTCACTTTATAGTCTCATCTTAGGTAGGAGGGAGTTTTGGAGCACGATTACTGTTCAGACTGGGGTGGGATACTTTTTGCTAATGGAAATGAGGAAGACATGAGCTCCCTTTACTTGACCTGATTATTTTCATTACTTATATTCCCTATAAATCATTATGAATCACTTCCTAACCACCGTGGCAGTCATGAATCTATGACCTGATCAAATGAAATTTGCCAGAAGCTGAATATATCACAAACTACTGCTTTGGCTCTCATGAAGAATTTTTCTCTGTACCTGAGAGGTTCTCTCAATGTTCAAGTGTGTGCTTATGGTGAAGCCAGAAAAACTATCAACTTTTAAAGCTGCATATACCCCAAATTGCACCCCAGCATGGGCTATTACACAAGAAGCAACGATTTTGGAAAGTGTGTCCTCAGCCTTTAGGAGCATGCATATTGTATTATAATTTCTAAATGATAAATGAAGACTGTTTTAAACATATCACTAGATGGAGCAGTAGCCAAGGACATGAAATAGCCATCCCTAGTGTCTCAGCAGGTTATTTTGAAATTAGTCTCTTGCTATTGCATCTAGAAATAAACATTAAGCCTGATATTTTGCTGAGTCCAAATCCAGGTCAGAAATAAATCATGACTGTTCGTGGCTTCTGTTAAAAGATAAATGATGCAACAAGAAGGCATTTATAATTCTCTCTGGGGCTTTGCATTTTCTAGCAAAATATTCAAAAAAAAAAAAAGGTAAAAGTGAAGTTATCAGTTACCACCTGTCCTAAGTGACTGTTCCTTGTGTAGAAAGTCTCAGAGATCAAAAGTCAGAAAATAAACTAATGAAAATACAGTATTATAAAGAAGTGGCAGATGCTGTTCCAAAGTCTTAGTGGATAATAAGCAAGTTAAAACATCTAAAATGGTGCCAAGTGTGTAGGATTCAAATAAATGCTAGGACAAGAAAATTGTAGGAGTTTTGATGGCATGGAGGATACCATCATAGGAAGTTTCATTGTTTTTTTTCTCTCTTAAACATGCATCAAATCAGTACTGTATGGTACAAAATTCTGCTTTTGAAGACTGTAGTGTCTTCAGAAGATGAAACTTATCATTTTAAAATACTTCCATTTTTAGGCAGCTGCTTTCTGTACATTTCTGGGAAAAGAGCTGAACTCAGGCAGTAAACCTGCTTTCATGTGAACATAATGAAAGAAAAATTAAGAAAAATGAAAGCTCAACAAAGCAAGCCTTTGAGTGGACAGTTAATAAATATGCATCCTGCCAAGTTTAAATAAGAAGGCTCTATACAGACTTGATATCCCTTCTCTCTCCTCCACCTAAAAACCAGTAAGTAATTGCCAACACTAAAGCTAGCAGCAGGAAGTAATATTTCACAGATTTTCAAAATGCCACTTGATTAGCTTTGCAATGTTAAAGCTGTGAGAGCTCAGAAAAAGCTGCCATCTCAGCAGATTCCTGAATTGGTTTGCTTTAAAGTAAGGAAGAAAGGTGATGGGGAAAGCTTTTACTCTTCTTTTTGCTATCTTTAAGGTGAATTTAATTAAAATAATGAAACCATGAAAAGCTCAGGCCTTTTTCTCAGAAGTTAGAACAGCAGGATAATAATGAGAAGACAAAACCAGGGGAGAGAGGGTTAGTTGCCATGCAGCTGTCACCATAAGGTCTTTATCACAGTCTTTGTAGTAAATTTTAGGACTCACGCCTAAAAGTGGTCTGTTTCGTATATCTAACTTTAGCTGATTTGTTTAGTTTTTGTTGTACTGTCTTTTAGTCTTCCACTGCAGGGAATATGAAGAGTTTTGCATGATTTCTTCAGTGTTTGTGTTCCCTCCTTCTATTAATTTTCATGGGTCAGATCTTGCAAATGACAGTTGCTAAGGTGAGGCCAGTTGTATAGTATCTTATGTAGAATAAGACCTGCTTCTGTTCTAGTCAGTTTCCCTCTCCCAGGATGAATCTGTGATTTTCTGGGGACAGTGTAAACTGCCCTGAAAGAGAGAAAGAAGAGTGTATCCAAGGAAGCCAGAATTATGTATATTCAGCAATATGGCTTCTGTGAGTTTTCCTTTCTTATCCTGCACAAAGTTTGTTATCTGACCAGAATTATAGGAAAAATTAGCGCTGCAATATCTTTTAGCCTGTTTCCCTGCTTGATTCTCTATGGTGGTGTCATCTCTAGCAAAGCTGTTAATTTGTGCGTGAAAACTTTCTCCGCAGAAAGCTGTTAGATCTCTCATTTGCACCAGTCCTTAATAAACCTTATATTTAGAAAATTATTCCATAATGTCTAGTCAGACTCCTCTCATAAAGGGGTTGAAAAAAATTAGTGTCTTTACCTATGCAGAAAGATAGAACAAAATTTCTTTCCCTTTTATAGTATCTTTTGCTTTCCTTATGCTAGAGCTAGGTATAGGTATAGGGCCTCTAGTGGATGTGTGCCACGCACATTTGTTCACACACCTGTGGTATGCTCTGGCCCATGCCTTCAGGATGAGCTTTGGTTTGGTTTAGCAGTTAAATTCTGTATTCTTTTTTTTTTTTTTCAGTCTGTGAAAGAGCTACTGAAGCTGGATGAGAGAAGAAGGGAAAACCTCTGCAAAAAAGCCAGGTGAGCTATTTCAGCTAAACACATGCCCAGCTCCTTGGCAGACTAAGCTGTTAGGGATACTGTGAAATGTTCAGAGAAATAATGGCCTGAACTTCATTTATAGATGCTTGATTTTACAGTGTTTTACTAAAAGGCACGATTTTCAAATAAAAAAAAAAATAAAAATGTCAGGATCAGAAGTTTATTCCTGTTAACTTTTTTTTTTTTTTTTTTTTTTTCCTGGAAACTTCAGCAAAAATAGAACCAAGCATTTATTTGTCATAAATTATTAATCTAGTGATTACTGAGTTGCTAGTACTGTAAGACAAGTTAAATTAATCCTGATGATGCCTAAACTCCTAGTGTTAATATTTTTCTAATATTGCTTTCAATATGAACAAGCTACTGAAGCAAAATCCTCTCAGATATTTAGAGAGCAAATGTTATTTTAAATGTATGTATATACACCCAGTACCGTTAAAATCACAGATTAAATGCAACTGGTTTCATGCCTGTCATTTAGAAGAAGTTCATTAGTTCCAGAGTCCTGCCGCAACTGGGACTTGTCTTGTCCGAGCTTTGGGGTTTCGCAGCTGAACTTGATGAGGAGTGACAAGGTGACTGTCTCGCTAGAGAAGCCCCGCGGGGAGTTTGTGTGACTAGCGGACTCTGAAGGGCAGCCCAGCTCTCCTGGATGGGCAGCTTCCTTGAGGCCTTTCTAAGCTTCTCCAGGAATTAGCACGGATCTGCTTATGGAGGGCTTCGCAGCTGATCAGACATCCTTCCAAGAGTCAATCAGAGCTTTTAAATAAACATGACAGGATAACTTAGAGAAACTCTTGGCAGAACTAGACAGCTTCATGTCATGTGGGTGTTGGAATGAACATAATAGTTGACGTGCAAGCAGGCTAGACTCTGCTGTCGAGACAGGGCTTGCAGAAAACTCCTGCAGGTAGGTTTTACAAGGCACCTTCAGAGCGGTTAATTTTTCAAACTACATTTAGACTGGGGGGAAAGGGAAGGACAAAAGCAGTGTGGCTAACTTCAGCATTGAGGTATCTTTATAGGACATTGGAGGAAGCAGCAAAAGAATGGAAACAAACAAATCGGTATTAGTCACTAATGCCGGCTCTCCAGAGGCTGGTTTTAAATATTTGTTTGTTTTTATTATTGACTGTTTTTTTAATCTTAGAAAGTCTTGAAAATTCATGTCTATGATGACTTTTTTTTTTTTCTTTCCTTTAAGCAGTTTTTACAAGAAGCAAGGCTTACATGACGACTCTGCTGCTTTTTTGTTCTCTCTATCGGGTTGTGGCCCCCATAGTAACTTTTGCAACTAGGGTCAATTTCAAGAAATTTGAAAGATATGTAAATTCCTATGAGATCTGTGAAAATGGGCAGTTGGGTGGAGAAGAGATGCTTGAATAATACCTCAGTAAGGGAAAGGCAAGCAGAACTCCCCCGTTATTTTCAGCCTCACTTCTGTACCTGGAAAAGTGATGGAACGGCTCATACTGGCCGGTGTCTCCAGGCACGTGGAGGACAAGGTGCTCAAGACTAGTCAGCATGGATTCGCTAAAGGGAAATCATGCTTGACTAATCTGATAGCCTTCCATGATGGGATGACTGGCTGGATAGATGAGGGGAGAGCGGTGGATGTCATCTACCTTGACTTCACCAAGGCTTTTGACACCGTCCCTCACAACATCCTCCTGGACAAGCTCCGGAGGTGTGGGCTGGATGAGTGGTCGGTGAGGTGGATTGGCAACTGGCTAGATGGCAGAACTCAGAGGGTGGTGATCAGCGGTGC
>VWPW01012693.1:0-22965 GCA_013389825.1 Crypturellus undulatus | reverse complement strand
GTGCCCTCATGGCCAAGAAGGCCAATGGCATCCTGGGGTGCATTAAGAGGAGCGTCTCCAGCAGGTCGAGGGAGGTGATCCTGCCCCTCTACTCAGCCCTGGTGAGGCCACATCTGGAGCACTGTGTCCAGTTCTGGGCCCCACAGTACAAGAGGGATGTGGAGCTGCTGGAGAGAGTCCAGCGCAGGGCAACTAGGATGATCAGGGGCCTGGAACATCTGCCCTATGAGGAGAGGCTGAGGGAGCTGGGCCTGTTCAGCCTGGAGAAGAGAAGGCTGAGAGGGGACCTGATCTGTGTCTATAAGTGCCTCAAGGGAGGCAATGAGGAAGATGGGGCTGGCCTCTTTTCACTGGTGGTCACTGACAGAACCAAAGGAAATGGCCACAAATTGAAGCATAAAAAGTTCTTAAGGAAGAACTTAAGGAAGAACTTCTTGACAGTGAGGGTGACAGAGCCCTGGAACAGGCTGCCCAGAGAGGTTGTGGAGTCTCCTTCTCTGGAGATCTTCCAGACCCGCTTGGATGCAGCCCTGTGCCACGTGCTCTAGGTGGCCCTGCGTGTGCAGGTGGGCCTGCGTGGACTAGATGACCTCTAGAGGTCTCTTCCAACCTTAGGCATTCTATGATTCTATGGTTCTATTTGTCCAGCTGGCCAGTAAACATATATTGATAAATAATGGCATGCACATTTGTTTTTGACCATGTCAGTGCATGTACTTACCCCTGAGCAAGAAAGTATCAGTGTGTTTACGTGGAATAAGATTTTGGAATAAAGGTGGGGTTTAATATAAATAACAGTTCTTTCACAATCCACAGCTGTTTTTTGTCTGTAATAAATTATGAAATTTCTTTCAGCTATTAGTAATAGACTTTACATAACCAGAAGATCCTTCAAAGGATGTTTATTTTAGATTATTTTTCTTCTTCCTCTAGTAAAGATGTGAGTAGTTAAGCCTAATTATTCCAGTTATTACAAGGTTCAATAAGCCAATTAAATCCAAAGGAATGTATAAGTAATTTCTTGAATGAGGCATATTACCTGAAAAATGGATTTCTTTCATGTGTTGTCGGGTATCTAGGCTCATTTCTAAGGAGAGGCTTGGGGGAGCACAGATGACTTGAAATAAAGAACTATGCAAAAAATGATCTTAAAACAAAGAAATTGGTTGATAAAAAATATCTATGTGTTTTTACTTAGAGTAGGTTACTAAGGAGAAACCATAAAAGTGTTACAGAAAATGGAGCAATTGACTTGAGTAGCCGCTTGATGTCATCCTGGTGCTGTAACTGTAACACAGAAAATTTTGTCAACTAAAGGGAAAAAAAAACCTTTTTCTTCTCCATATGCAACCACAATAATTAGTAAATTTGCTACTATCTTCAGGTTTTTGATATTCAGATTTAGCATAGATGTAAACATAGGAACGTTCCTAATAGCTTTACAAGAAAAATTAATGATCCTATCCCTTTTGGTATAAAGAACAAAGAAAAATCAGGGGTTTTAGCTGTGCAACTGTTTTAAAGAACAGTTGTTCATGAGGGCTGTTGCACCCACACACAGAATCTCAGCCTCGGATGAGTTTGCAAAAATAGCTCTATTGATATTCCTGGATATGTTGTTTATGTACAATGGACTTATATCACTTGCCTGATGTTCTTAAAATTATGGCACTAATAGTGAATGTGGATAAAGGATAAAAGTAGGTGTGGAAATTTCAGTTCAATAGAGAGTTTTATTTTCTAGCTGCAGTTTTGTAAGAAATCTTCTAAAATTTTAAGCTTGGCACAATCTAATGACATGCAAATGAGCATATGACCAAAGAGTTTTTAGAGGGTCTGTTGCTTGAACCTGTGAAACGGAGTGGTCAAGAATTGTGGACAGATTTCTGCACAGAAAAGTTGTACTTTACTGTTTTCTCATTTAGATCTACATCGATAGGCAGGCATTAAAGGTCTTATTTGATCATATGTATTTCTTATGCGGAAGAAAAAAAGCTGTCAGGAGTTTTCTCTTATGTCAAACTATAGGATTAGGGCAAAAATGTGGGGGCTTTGCAGGAATGCTTTTTCTGTGGTTTATAGGCACACGTTTTCTATCATGCGGTTCACAGCATTTTCCCACATGACCCTCCCAGGTCCCAAAGATGTGGCTTTTCCCGTGGCAGACTGTTGATTTATGTGTTTGTGTGACTACAGTATATTTATGAGAGGTTACAATTTTGTGTTGTCGTCTGAAACTTTCACAAATTCTATTTCATATTATTTGTCATCTGGAAGAACACTTACAGAGTCTATAAACTGATAGGAGACCCAAGTACTCTTAAGATCAAGGAATGAATAGTGCACAGGCTCACCAGTAATCTGAGAAACCCTCTCTATGGAATTGTTGCTTGTATTTCTGCACATGTCTGTGATCCCAGTGCCTTTGCTGACGGCTGCCGAAGAAAGGTAAAGCTGAGAGTGAGAGAGTCCAGACAGGAGTTAAGGAAATGGTTAAAGGTATGGTAGTGTTATGGTAGAAACAAAAAGAGATGGAAAAGAGGAAAGAGGATAATTCAGTGTGAATAAGGGGAATTACAAAGGATTTGACTGAGATAAGAAGAAGCCAGTAAGAGCTGTCTGGATCTTAGATCCATCTCAAAATAGGAAGTAAGGAGTTAGTGAAATTAAATGGACAAAGGGACTTTACCCTGGAGTATAATCATTCATGGGCACTTACTGTTTCAGGAGGCCATTAAGACAAGTCACTTAGTAGCTGATTCTGATGTGTAACTTTGTGTGTGTGTGTGTTATAAACAGCACTTTAAGATTTTTTTTTTTTTGAATACTTTATAGAACATCACTGAGGAAGTCAGATACAGCTTCAGAAACAAAAGCACAATGGTATATAAATACAGGAGGTATATGAATTGAAGAGAAGATTTTATAAAGCTACCCACTTGTTTATGCTCCTAGCATTATTTATGGCCATGACAGCTTACTTGATTGCTAGAGTGGGGATGAATATGGTTGTTTTTATTGAGGTTTATAGATAAGCACTTTTCCATTGCCATCACTGACAGCAGTTTGGATCGTCTATTCAAATTTAGATACTTCCACTGTAAATATCTGCAGATGAGCTTATGAGCCCTTTTCAAGATTTAAGTGAAGAGAAATAAAGACTTTTAGGGCACAATCTATTTTTTCTGAAATAAATGTCTAAAACAGGTCAGAGGAAGTGTTTTCTAGAAGTGCATATTTGTTCCCCAGTTGGATATTACTTTTATTGAAGGAATTCAGACATGCAGGTAACCCTAATGCAAGCATCTCAAGTTGCATGAGGTGNATAGATGTCTAAAACAGGTCAGAGGAGGTGTTTTCTAGAAGTGCATATTTGTTCCCCAGTTGGATACTACTCTTATTGAAGGAATCCAGACAATCAGCTGACATGCAGGTAACCCTAATGCAAACATCTCAAGTTACATGAGGTGAATTTCATCTTCAGCAGCACTCACTGCTGCTAACAACTATTTTTTATAATGTGGTCCTACCAAAATAGAAATATTATCTGCAACCTTTTCTGCTCCCACTTGGTGTCTCCGTTTCATAATTCTTTCATATTTGTTCTGGCGAAAGTGGGATTAGTCATATGGCTTTTATTATCCTCAGTGATGGGTTTCCTCAGGCATTTCAAGAATCAGTCCCCTTTTTGTTACAAAGAAGCTTCACAATGGGACTGTTTTAGAACAGTCCTAAAATTGTTGCACACGAGAATTGCCTTTTTATGTTTCTAAAAATCCAGACAGACAATATAGTATTTGATAGACAGAAGGCTCTTAGTGACTTTCCGGTTGCTAATCCTTGTGGAATTCTTTCCTGTCTAGTGTTAGTTTGTATCCAGTAACTGAATCTTGAAAAATATACCTCCATTCCTGCAGATAATATCTGGAGCCTTCAGACTGACTGTCATTTTGCAGCAGCTCTGTCACCCTAGCCGTCAGGGGAAACTAGGAAAAGGTGTCGATGCAGCTTGGTGCTATCTGTCTTGCCGGCATGTAAGTGCATATGAGAACCTGTCTGCTAATGGAGACAGATGGCCAGCTACCAGGAGCAGTCTAGTATCACTCTGATCATATCTGTTCCGACATGCATGGTCACATATCCGTCTACTTCAGGTTTTATGTCTGCCTGGTGCTAGTCCTGGAGGATTCACCCCGTTAGCCCCCACAGATCAGGAAAGGTGAACTGGCCAAGTGCTGAGGAGGTTGGGCTGGTTGTTGAGCACAGAGCCCTGCATGGGCCAGGCTGAAAGGGACAGCACAGGGGCACCGCTGTGCCTCATCCCTGTGTCCTATGGCAAAACCCTGGGAGGCAGGAGACCGAGTGACCTGCTCGAGATCCCACGGAAAACACAAGTCGTGCTTTATGGACACAGCTAACACTGTTAAAGCTCAGAGGTTCTTAGTTGTGCTACAGTTACTACAAGATTTTGCCAATTTTGATAAATGTTTGATTTTTACACTTTTTGAGACATCAGTAGAGTAAAACATTTTTCATTTACCAAGAGAAAAGAAGTTAGGTATGTGTAAACTCCACCAATTTAAGCATTTAGAAGACTTTAAGTAGTTAAAATTTACATGTCCTGGATTAATATAAATTGGAAATGAGATAAGAATTCTTTACTTCTTACAAAGAAGAATGAAAGCAGAAGAATGACAAATTGATGTATGAGAAGCAATATATGAGATGTGACTGATAAATTATCTTCTGATATGTTAATGAATTCCAGACAGAGAAGTTGGCAATATGATGATTTATTGAGATTTTAATAAAGTAAATTAAAAATTGAAAGGTGATCTCAGTGAAAGAATCCCCAGGAATCTAGGGAAGAAAAAAAAAAAAGAGGAGTTTGAACATTTAAAGAAGCATTTTCTATATGGAGACCCTGACATTCACAAATCTGCATTTTAAATAGGTACATCTGAAAAAGCTACAGAGCCTCCAGTCAGTACCATTTTTCCTATTCTTCAATAACAATTCTTAAAATATTTATTTATAAAATGTGCTGCACTCTTGCATGCACTAAAATGTTCATTTTCTTACAATCAGAGAAATTCTGCATGCACTTGACATTGAAGAATAATACACGGTTAGATACAGGAATGGTGGAGTAAATTAGATATTTATGATTAGAACTTATCATTAGGCAAGAGGAAATAGTTACCTAGGATGTCTTCAAAGAAAAATAATGCTGGAATGCTAATTCTTCTCTGCTTTGCTTCTCTATAAGAAACCTAACGAAGGAACTATACAGAAAGTGAGAAACTATTGCTTTGGCAGGCAAAAGTGTGATTTGAGCGATCAGTTTGGGCCACTAGTCATTCTTATGAGCCAAGTGAAATGCTGAGTTTCAGCATCTAATTTAACATGTTTGGTTGTTGTATTCATGTTATTTTGTATTATTAGAAGCACATTATACAAAATAAGTGCAGATGAAAGACTACTATACTAAAGAATATTTCCAAAACTGACAATATCCTGTTTACATTCTAGTATTGAAACAACACAGAGCAAGATTAGAGAGAAAAAATAATCTGTGATGTCTAAAAATAAAAGATTGATTTAAGTATATTTCAAGTAATATATATATATATGGCACAAGAGAAACAATATCTGCTTGATATTTCTGTTTAGTGCTCTTGCACAGTATGTCAGTGTGCTTTACTCTCCAACTCATTTCTTTTTTTAAAATAAAGATCTGTGTAGCATTTGGCTTTTTTCCTGGTATCTAAGTAAATATGCCCCATGCCACAATAGGTTTTAACTTTAGAGGAGAAGAATTTTATGTACTGCACGTAAGACAGGAATGCTTTTAATGCTGTTTTATGCACTATCATTAGAAATGTCTCTGTTCAGACTCTGTTGAATGCCTGTACCGGCAGTAAATACGTCATCTTTTGCTTTCTGCCCTTCTCAGACCTTCCTTGTAGTTTTATTTTTATTTTCCTATTACAGAAAGACAAGGATCCATTGCAGCTAACGAACTGAGAAGAGAATTTGTCTTCTGATCCATTCCTCTTTGTTAAGGACCGTCAGAAGATTGTACCTAAATACTCACCGCTCTAGGGAAAGATGATCTCTGTCATCACATTTTAGATGGCTGCTTAGGGAATAGTACAGTCTGGGTGACTGTGAATTGACTGGTGCCAAATTACATATGTGAAGAATGCTAAGAGTGCAATCAAGATTGTCTGCAAACTAGTTTTATTATTATTATTATTCTGTGGCATCAGCACATGACAAAATTGTCCCAACAGTGCTTGCCCATTCCTTTTGCAATAGAGTTGGCAAAATTTTCCCTAGTTAAACATGCATCCAATATAACTGATGCTGAAGGAAGTCAGAATAAATTAATAGCTGCTCGCTAACCCTGAAATTTTGAATAGAAAACTGCACCTTCTCTACAAAATGATTTGAAACAGTCTAGATTCTCTTCAGTGATTTGGTCACAGTGACTGCAGTGTGGAAAGGCTGAAACACATGTGAATTGGATGGAGGAGAGATTAGGATCTACTGGCATGCTCTGCTGCTTTCCAAAGAATAGAGGGAAATCTCAAATAGTAATTCCTTTATGAAGTGCTACAGTGCAGGTATTTGATTCAGGATAAACTAAAATAATATCATCCAATTGTTACCTCCCAGCACTTAGAAAAATAAAATTTCTGTATATAAATTGAATTTTTATTTCCCGATCACCACTTACAAGTGCAAACTTAGTGTCACTTCCCTACATAAACTTATTAAATTCTAGATATAATCTACCAAGAAAAATACACCTAAATTGGCTGTAGCTTTAGACCTTCAGTAAATCACGTAATCTGTACTTTGTTCTAACCCTGATCATATTGAAGTACGTCTGTAGCTGTAACTTAACCCTTTTCTTGCACAAACGTTCAGAAATCTTGATAGCTGGATAAAAGCAAAATGTGATCTAGCTGTCAAAGAGCAATATAGGGCAGAGATTGAAAATCTAGAGTTTTCTGATTAAACCTGCTTGCGCAAAACTTTTAAAACAATAGTGCTTCTTATTCTAAGAAAAAAAAAGAATATAATCATTACATATTTTCCTGTAATGAGCAAAACACAATATCCTCTGGATTAAAAAAGTGGGTATACGGAAAATGTTACAAAGTCCTGACAGGAACCAAACTCACGTTAAGTTAGCAGAAGAATTTGGTTTTGGATCATGCTATCTAGTATAAAATTCTTCTAGGACCTGATAAGCAGTGCTTGCCTCCAGTGATTTATAGCTGTTTATCACCTTTTCTGCACTATCTCCCCTCTCACACTGCAGATCCAGCTAGTTCTCCAACTAATTAGGTACAGAGAGGAGGTGTGTGATGAGTATCTCCCCAGCTTTGCCAGCTCCAGTGTTTGAAGTACAAGTCTCAAGGCAATTGCTCCTTTTCCCCACCAAAGTTTCAGCTATTGGAAGTTTTTGAATATGAGTACAAGTGTCTTGGCTTATTATTTTTTAATTAAAGGAAATGCATATCTTTTCAGGTTGCAGAGAAAAGCATGGATGTATGAACCTAGAACAGTCTGAAGGCTTAAAAGCAAAGCAGAAGGTAAAATCAAACTGAATAGTTTAAAGAAACTTGTAATTTTTCCTTTCAATCTTACGGTTCTTTGGGACTATCTTATCTTTATAAGCCACCTGGGATGGCAGATGGTGCCAGTATACTTTTTACCCTAGTTGTTTTCTTGCCTGTTTGTGTGGCACTGTGATTCCTAAGGATCTGGTTTGGCTCATGTCTCATCCGTAGCCACGATCTGACTTCTCAAGGGTTTGAGAACAAGGTTGCCTGGGTTATCATTACAGTGTCTGTGCTCAGGTGCCACTACAGGAGACATACAATAGTTTTCCATTTACGTGACTGAAACAGATGATGGAAAGAGATTTAGCTCAAACAGAATCGCTGCAGAACTAGCTTATTGTGATAGGTTCAGGCAGGAGGGCTGAAGAAAGTGGTATTTCCCGAGCGCTTCTGAATTGCGAGGAGGTCCCGTTCCTGCAGGCCGGCAGGTTGCATGGTCTGTGTGCTATAATTAACCAGAGGCCACAAGGGAAGGATTTGAAGCCACTGTTACTTTATTGCAATGAAAATCAGATCGAGCTCCGCTTGACTTCGCCGTTGATAATCAGGATGCCTTTCTCTGGGAAATGGCAGGCGGGTCACGGTAACATGTGCTGCACCCTGGGCAACTGCACGGGGGATCTGCGCCCGCAGCGGGTTCCCTGCGCACCCGCGGCGCCTGTTGCAGGAGACACCGGGGCAGGGTCTGCTCTTGGTCTCAGCTGCCTGGTAGCCAAGAGATCAGGGTTAAGATTTCTCGTGTTAATATTTAAAGTCCCAAGAGGACTGCCTCCCAAGTGCCTTTTTGAGCTTCTCATGCCTTGTATTTCATCTCAGGCTTGATGGTTAGGAGGGGAGAGAGCTCTGGGGCCTGAGGGCTTTCTGTAAGGGAATAAGCTGAGATTGGATAGTATCTTTCCCTCTGGAGTGCTGGCTGCGTGGAAAGCTGTCCTTCCAGAGCTCAAACGTGGCACAAACTTAGCAAATTTTAAAATACACCTTACAATTACAACCAGGGAATTTTGTGCAAAAGCAGCTTGAGGTATTATTCCTCTGTTGGTAGACGTGTTTTAGTGTAGGAGACTTAGGAAGATTGCTGAGATCATTTAATTTGTCCTGAAGAGTCAGCACCCTGTGCCTCGGATCCTGCTTATGAAAAATTCTTTATCTGAATTTTCAGCCTCTTTCCCTTTTCTTTTTTAGTTCTTGAAAAATCTTTCAGAGACCGTTATACCTGATTATTGTTTATTTTTAATTATCAGATATTAAATGCTTCAAACAAATATGATTTATGTGTTCTTGTCTTGTTAAACGTGCATGAGGCCAGCTACTAAATACGCTGAGACTCAGAGGAGGCGTCCCAGTGTACTTAGCAGCTTGTCCTTATGGCTCCAGCTGCATTTCATCTGCGTGGCATCGCTACAGGAGGAATCGCCCTGCGTTATCCTCATATACAGGGAGGTTCTGGCAGGTTTACTTGCAGGACATGGTTGTGTGCAAGGTGCCCCTGCAGACACAGGCGGCGTGCAGAAAACATCAACACGTGGCGTCTCCAAGCCAAAGGCTCTTAGCTCAGTTTTGTCTGACTGTTATCAGTCTCCATTTATCCTTATCTATTAATAAGGTACTATGAATGCTAAAACATTTGCTCAGAATTTTTATTGTTTTTACTTTTCACTGTATATTGTATGTACAGGTTGTTTAGATATATCGTTAAAAAATATCCAATAGTACTAAGTTTTAAGTCAGTTATATAAAATTTGGCAGTTATTCTTGCTAAACTTAGCACTAACAAAAGTGACCTCTACGCTGTCATCCCTTGATCTTTGATGTTTAAAAAAAAATCTAAGCGAGCATCAGTAAACAAAAAAGAAGTGATCAGTGAACATAACATACAAGCAGCAGCATTAAAAACACATTTTGATAGTTCAGATGAAACACTTTCTAAAGTAAAATAAAGTAACTTTTTTTTTTGACTGTTAGTGTTAAAAATACTATATTTATATTTATTTTGTGAATGGGTAGCTTAATCAGCATTGAAGGCATGCTGGAAAGTGTTAGAATATAGTCTGTCATTTGGCTCAGCTTTAGGCAATTATGCATGTAAACATAATTAATATGCTATTCTTTTTTTAAGTAGATTGGTCTCAAATTTGTGGTGAATGAATCTGTACTGTGTTTTCCTGGCATGTTTTTGAATTGAATTAATCCAGTATTAATTTATTTTAGATGTGCTAGAAGGATCATCCTATTCTTATTAAGTTGAGCTAGACAGCAGGAAATGCAGATCCCTCCTCCCCAGCATTGCCAGGATGCATCTCTATGTATCCAGCAAGCTGGGTGATATGTTGACAGAATGAGGCCAGCAATGCAAATAAAGGAGTTTTTTCCCCTCTCTCCTTGCAGTAAATATATTCATTTGTATATAAACTTAGAGAATCTAGTTTACTGCCTGTCGTTCTCTAGCTCATTGGCTAATATTGTTATAGAAAAACCAAACTGAAATAGAAATAGTTTCTAAATTGCCATTACTATAACATGTTTAATTTGTGCCTTAAGTGGTACTGTATGTTTCAGAAAGTATAGTTATTTTATTTGGCTCATCAACCCATCAGTGTACCGAACCAGCATTCTCAACAGGTTCATACATTTGGGACTACAAATTAGTGTAGTTTTACTGCAGTTGCTGTAGCTGACTGAAATTGGTGCCACTTGTTGTTTGCTGAGGACATGACTCTAAGCTTGTGTTAAAAATAAACTTTTTTTTTTAATTAAAGATGATTATTTTTCCTGTCCTCAAAAAAAATCCTCAACTACGGTGTGTTAGGAATGTTTTTGTCTTAATTGCTTGCAGGTTCACTGTCTGAATCCCTGAGACACTAGCATAGCACAGAGAAAAATATATTTATTCTTGAAGCCACAGGAGAGGTCTATGTTTTAGTTTTTACTTTTTTTGAGATGAGGATGGCTCAATTTAGTCATTCATTTCATGAATGAAAAAAATCCAGATTTCATTAACTAATGAAAAATCACAGATAAGAATTTATAGAAATAGAAGAAAATCAAAGGTAGTAGTTGGCTGTCAGTGAAGTTGCGTATATGTAAAATAAACTTCTGAGCTTTAGTGTTGGAAAGCGGGGTAATATTATCTTGTTCCCTTTGATCGTGGTACTGTGGTGATGAGGATAGGAAGTCATGGAGCAGGGATAACTGAGCCCATGCTTATTTTCTGAAAAAGAACTTCAGATAAAATGCACTTCTGCCCTGTCTGGCTCGTTACAGCTAGCAGATATGGAAAGGTGCATTAGGGTGTTTTATCCCGTTTTCCTGGGTGGCTGCAGTTGTGCCTGTCTAGACTAATTGCCATCTGTGACAACCAGGGCTTTGGACAAAAGTAATAGAGGACCAAATGCCTAATGAAATGAAGCAGGGTATCCAAGGCTAGTTTGCTGCTACTGATGGGATATGTACAGCATTTTGGCAAAAATCTGTATGGCTGGTAATTCAAGGGGACAAAAGGATCTAACCACATATTTCCACACCCAGAAACTGGAAAAAAGGCGACCTCAGGCTGGCGCTGGAATGGGGAAACCGCTCTTCCCCGATCCGTAAGGATGCTGCAGGCACTCACCTGTGTGGAGGGAGCAGCCCTGCTCGCTCTGGAGCACGCAAGTTCGCTGGGATTCAGCGGGGGCCATTCCTTGTGACTGTGATATTACTTCAGGAGCCTCTTTTATTTTCTCCTCAGCAAAGAAATGTAAGACTAAGCTCTTGCCCTACACAATCTTTGTATTTCTTAATGTGATAAATATTGCAAAGCCTGACAGTTTTACCATGAGTGGCTTTAAAAAAGGGAGGTATTTGCTATGAAAATGTTTTCTTTCAAGCAAGAGAAGGATGTAAACAAGTCCCAGCAGTACTAAAGTTATCTAAAATTATTGATTACATGATTTTGGAGTAGCAATGTCTCATTTAAGACAGTGAAGCTGTAACTTTTCAGTTGAATTTCAGGTCTCAAAGTTTGCTTTTAAACAATATATATATATTTTTTCCTAAATTAAAGGGAAATAAAACCCATTGAAAACTTTCTTTTTTTGAAAACAGGGAAGGCAGTTGATCCCTGTTCTGCTATACTTGATGAACAGGAACAGACCTTAAGTGTATGACCCGTTAGGTATGTTTTTTTACAGAGAACTCNAAAAAAAAAAAAAAAAAAAGTCTTTCTGCCATATGAACACTTGCACATTTATTCACTTTACTCGCATAAACATGAGCTGTTTGGCAACCATGTAGTGGGATGCAGCTTGCTTTGAATCTGAGAACGCCACCCACTATCTGCAGAGTAAGAATATTAAGTGCTATCTCACGGAGGCTGCCCAAAGCTTGGCCTGCAACAATTTTAGTTTATTTATGCAACAAAGAATAAATTACAGATGGTTCTTATCTAACCGTACCCATGGTTCAGGATGCCCTTGACGTTATTGCAGTTGTGGATTGCACAGCGTATTTTGCAAGCTGCGTGTGCACGTGTGTGACTGCAGCATATGTTTATGGGCCCTTCATCTTTCTCCACTCGAGGCAGCAATGAGCCCCCTGCCGCTTACAGTGATCCGTCTCCGTCACTTGTCTTGAGTTGTAGATTTGTATCTCGGCAGACACAGAAGTGGTTTCTTCATTCT
Source organism: Crypturellus undulatus (assembly GCA_013389825.1). Lineage (NCBI taxonomy): Eukaryota > Metazoa > Chordata > Aves > Tinamiformes > Tinamidae > Crypturellus > Crypturellus undulatus. The sequence continues at coordinate 10,670 of VWPW01012693.1, read as the reverse complement.
GCTCAAGAGGGTTGCGAGCGCTTTCCTAGACTGTCAGTCCTTGTCAAACAGGTATCAAAACTGCTGCAGCTGCTGCTGGTAATTCCAGAAGGGAATAAAACACCCACCAACCTTCAGCCTGGAGAAGTGCTGCTCGAGCCTGATGGTTCGGCCATTCGACTCGGTGCTGCATCTCTTCACCCAAGGCCGGCCAGATCATGTATAATGTTCAGATAATGCTCTACATTATTCTTCTGTTCTCCACTAAGATGAGACTGGAGTGTTTTGAAAAGGTGGACTCGTGTGCCTGACAGCCTAACGATCAGAAATTTAATTGAAGGATGTAGAAAACCTGGAGGAATCCCCTGGAGTGACGTTACGTGGTCCTGTGCGCAGCCCTCCCCGGCCAAGGGGAATTGCATTTGGAACCTGCCACAATGTCTGAACACGTCTTTACTAGAAGAGGGACGTCAGCTTTGGCCTTATTACCTGATAGTTGCCCTTGCCTTACATTTTTTCCTGTTGGAAGTTTGGCTGATGGGTTTCTAATGGGAAGTTTATAATAGATCAAAATTTCACACCAAAAGATTTAGAGAAAAATAAAAAAAAAGAAAAAAAGCCGTTGGAGGGGATTGAGAACGGACTCTTACTTACTTGTCCTTTCCATTTATTATTGCCATTTGATTTAAACCTGTCAGGCAGTGTTTTAGAGTAACAATGTTGGAGTTTAGAGTCATGTTTTATTTGAATAAGGAAAAATATAACATGGATATATTACCCAATGGGGAGAGAAAGCAAAGAGATGGTTTCTAAACTGTTAGCAATCCCTACAGAAAAAAATGCCCTTCACAAGCAATTATAACAAATAGAATACTGTAATTTTTAGTATGGTAATTCCCTGTCTTTACTGAACTATGACTTGACCCAGTTTTTCACTTCAGAGGAAAAAAAGGCAATACAAAACTCAAGGAATACCCCATTCCACATGCCACTGTCTACATTAAGATGCTTTTCTTCAAATAGCTACTGAGAGGTTTTAGTAACGGAAATAAAAGAACAGGCAACATAAAAGTATAAGACATCAAAAATAGTATCTGTTACACGTGTTACTACATGAGATACTGTACATTTTACATCACAGAACGCACATTTTACCAGGAAGGTATGATCTCTTTTTTTGTGCATATTTTAATTTGTTACACTTTTCCGAAAAAACATACTAGACCTTGATTAAGTGCTAATATGAAATTTATGCTTTGGAATCCAATTAGTATCTTGGCTTCTATTAATTTTGCAGGAATTATGGTAAGCTCATGTCTCTGTTCATTAGCCTTAAAGAAACAACAACTCTCGAGTCACAGGCTGATGCTACAGTCTTTTTATTCATTCTTGGTTCTAACTTCAGAATTTTTCTTTTTTAATAAAATAGCAAAACAATTTAGTGAGTCACATTAAAGCCTGAAATAACCAAAATGCAAACTGTTTGCCCAATAGCTAAATATTGGATATTAGCAGCTGGGAATGATTAATATACTAGGAAAATTATTATTGATTCTAATTCTATGCATTACCATGAAAAAAATTCAGACTTTTCAAGGAACTGAAGAATCAAACCCACAAATACAGAGAGTAATTTCACAGAGTATAAAGCTTTACCTAAACAATTTAAATGTTTACTTTTCTGCAAGCAAGTGTTTTAAGAACTGCTATTTTGTAGCTCCTATTTCTAGGTATTTTTCTCCAAGAGATCTCTTTTTGTTGTCGTTGTTTTTTTTTTTTTTTAACTGCTCAACTAAAGCCACATAATAAACAAGAATTTGGGGGTTGACCATGATAAGCGGGATGACAATATTTAAATTTTTATTCCTCTGATGAAAGGAGTCTGCTTTGACAGAGGCAATAAGCAGTTAAGCTTGCTGCAAGCAACCTCAATTTTTATATTTCTTTTTGATGTGTTCCAGAAATATGTGCAGAGAATCTGTATGTGGATCCTCTTTCCTACAGCAGTTAATCTAATCTTTCTGCAATATGTGTTATAGGATTCTCTGTTGGCTTTGTATCAAAGGCTCCTGGAGGAATTGCTGTGGTGATGCCGCATGCCGAGACGTGCGCCGAGCGCTGCCGGCAGGAAAGTTCTCCAGGATACGGCCTGGGGATGCTCCAAACGCTCCTGCCTGCAGGAACTCCAGGCTACTCCTGCCCTTCACAAGGGCAGCTCTGTCAGGGCTGCACTGGGAAAGAGAAGACTGGAGGTGAGTTCATTGAGGGCCTTTGAGTAGCTTGCGACAGTGATATTTATTATTAATAATAGTTAAACCTTTTTCTCTGGTAAAATAATGAGGAGGTGGGTGGGAAGCTGAAGAGAAGAACTCCTGTTTATTTTCAACTAAGTAAGCAGTGGGAGTTTTGCTGGGGAAAAAATGTAGCTCCTAAACTGCCAACTCATTTTCCCTTATGGAACACATATAGTATAGGTACAACCTGTATGAAACCGCAGTGATATCAGACTCGTCTGGCTTCTGAGGGGGGGTGCGCTCCTCGCTGTGGCAAGGGCTGAACGGGTGCAGCTGCGGTTGCTCTTGCCTGCTGCTCACAGTTCTGGGGAGCGTTTGGCTATGCAACTGTCACTATGTCATTTGAACTAAAAAAAAGGTCAGGAACAATATTTTAAGTGAAATCTTAACATTTGTAGAATGCAGAACAATGTCTAAGAATTACTCAAATCACCATAAACTCCACAGTACTCTTACACCGCTCTGTCTTCTGTTCCACATGCTCCCAACAACCTTTCAAACAGCTGTATGACCACTTGAAATGTTATATTACAGTCTTACTAGATTTACTGGATTCTGCTATGGAGAGGATAATTGTATCATTGCAGATGGGCTACTGAAACAAAGTCTCCGAGTTCTGATTTATGTTAAAACAAAACAAAATAACCCCCCACCCTAATGATATTGTGTGCGTAACATATTTCTTCTGGTATTGGTAAACTTCTAAAAGGATCACGGAATTAATTCCCTCAATTGTTTTCTTCCCAGAAATGCTGAGCAGGAATGAAGACTGCTGACAATTCAGGTAGATAGATGCATCACTAATCCATACAGATCAGCACTCCTTGAAATGTGAACAGAGAGAGAGAGAGCCCGGTGTTCCTAGAGACGCGCGCGGTTGCTGCCGGTCGGTGCTGCTGCATTCTACTCGCTTAGAGATTAGCTGGAAACTTCAGAGGAAAAAGAGAACGACTTGATGCCTGCAAGCATAAATACAGAAAGGCACTGGATTTTTTTGGAAGTCTGTGAAATTGATTTGGTGCCCAGACATGTGAAGTCTTCAATTATCGGAAACTACCTGAAGCATTGGCTAAAGTGTACATTGTTTTGAAATTAGCTTCTTCACTAAAAAACTGTATATATGGATATATATTATTCAACACAATTAAATGGAGTGATCACTGAAAAGAGGCAATATGTGAAGAATATGGAAGTTTTGGAATGCATACAAAACAGAAAGCAGTGCTGATGGAAAAATCTATTTCTATATAATCTATGATACAGATTTTTTTATTATTATATTTTTACTGCTTTACTGCTACCAGCAATATTGTATTTTTGAGATGACTTTATGGACTCGAGTTCTATTCCTCACTGAGGCTGTACTGGACAAAAAGAATAGGTTATGTAAAATATGTAAAATACTATAGGAAGTCTGCATTTGGGACTTCTGCTTCAGATAAAAATGCTGTGGCTGCAAGACACAAGGTGTTGCTCCAATATAAAAACCCTCTGCTCTGTGATTGGTTCAGAATTTGTACTGGGTTAACTTTCTCCTTGACACCTGGCAAAGAAGGTACCGTTGGGCCACACAACCCACACAACTGTAATTATCAGGGTTCCGCTGTGCACTGTCCTTTTACAGACAGTGCGAGTCTGGTGTGAACAAAATCATGTCCTTTGGCTAATTGGAAAGAATCGCATCCGCATTTCCCCACCTCATCCAGATCAAATTCATACTTCTGAGTATTACATAGATCTAATCAGCATTAATGATTAAGAAAGCATAAGTGCAGTAAAGATGGAGGAACGAAATAATGATTTTGCCCACCTACAAAGATGATTTCAGAGGTTAATTATATACAAAGGAAAAATTGACATAATTTTCATAGATATGCACGTACAAGGTAGCAGAAGAAATAAGGAACAATTTTTATTATATTAACATTTTACATTGATTGGGGGAGGATTTAATGAAGGTTATTTTTGTATTACCTAGCAGGCCTTGATTTGGAAGAAGACAGCTAGTTGCCTAACATCTTAGAAGCCTAAAAACTAGCACGAGGTACATACCTGCAAGCCCAGAGGCTGGAAGAACAAGGCCCATGACAGGACCGTTTCCTCCAGGGGGCTGCACCGTGGCTCGGGCAGAGGAGCTCAGGGATGCAGGAGGTGGTGAGCGATGCCGAGAGTCAGTGGGGCTCCCGGCTCCGCTCCGCGGGGTCTCGGGGAGCTCCCGGGGAGCGCAGCCTCTGCGGCGCAGCCGTCTTTCCGCATTGCAAAGTTTCCAACAGACACGAGCGAGCGGAGCTTGCGCTCCCTGTTTGGCAGGAGGCTCTCAATATTTCAAGTTGGTTTTTTTCTTTGGTATTGATATAAAGTAAAACGGTTGTCACATGAAAAGAGTAGACTGGCACAATATTGTCAAACAAAAATATTAAAAACAAAAATTTCCTAGTGCATTAATATGGATGAACATGATTTTTATATATGATCTATGTCATATTTTCTGTCTTGAAAACTGTTATGTCTGGGATAAACAATATGAGAAGTATAACCCATGATCTGCATGAGAAATTACAAAGAAGGAACTTATTCCATGCTCTGGAGGGCAGGTAAATACGTTTCTTTTTTCTTTCCTTCAAGAAACAATATGCCCAAATAGACCTGTTATCTAAAGTCAGGAAACAACTAGAACAACTAGTCACAGAAAACAACCATAAATAATATGGTAGCACCAATGAGGAAATGTCTCTTTCATTTAAGAGAAAAGTGACATGACTTATAAAATCAAACATTTGTACAGCTTGTGATATTAATAATTTTTTTTGCATTCATGAATTTATTTTTAGTATACAGAGTAACAGTGTAAATTGAGGTTGCCTGGAATCTTAATTTCTTTACATTCAGAACCCTCACTTAAAGCTTCTTCCAGCAGTTCATATTCTTGGTTTGGAGGGAGGATTCTTTTTGTTTTTGCAAACACAATCTCTCAAGAGTGTGGCTTAGCACAATCCGGGAGCTTCTGCTTCACCCATTCAAAATCGTAGGTGAAATAAATTCCTTTTATTATTAATTAAGAAGTTTGACTTATTGACAAATTAGAAATTAATTTGAGAGAGCCACTAGGTATGCCCCTGTTTGAACATATGTATTTAACTTATTGTATGAAAAATTCTAGAAATAATGCTACTATCACGGTGTCTGATATAAAAAAATACTAACAACCCAAAATACAGAACAGTCAGAGTAATACTCTTTCAAATATTTACACTTTTTACATGGTTGGAAGCAGTCATTTTTTTTTCCAAAAGAGCTCAAATCTTTTAACAGTTCTGAAGCAAATCCACTGAAGTTAATGCATTTGCAAGAAAAACTCAGAATATTATCCACAATAATCATACAAATACATCAAACTTATTTTTTCCTATATAAAGGGTGTCATTATAATGAGTCAATACATAAGTTATTCCAAAAGAGCAGTTTTGTCTGCTTCCATATTAGCAGTATGTTAAGCTCTCATAATACGATGCTCTATAGTTTACAAAGAGGTGGTTGAAAGCATTTATCTGAGGCGCTTTTCAAGAAACACCGGTTCCAAATTCATTAATGCCAGTCAAAGGAATGATTAACCATTCTGTAAAATTTTGCATTGTGCTCTCTAAAGTAAGAATAAAGTTGCTCTAAAACAGTATTGTTGACAACGGGATGGGGACGCCCTTTGGATTCATGTAAACACCTCTCTCTCCCATCGCTTCTAATGCAGTAGAATCCCTTGGTTTGATTAAAATAAAAATTAGAAGACATAATTCGGGAAGGAAGATTGAGAAATTTTTCTACTTTCTGTAACTCAGGAAGAGGATCCTTGATTAAAGTATTACCATCCACTATGTGAATCTGATCCAAATTGAAATGCTTCAGCCACTTTTCCATATGAACATCGTACAGACTTCTCTGAATAGCTTTGTATTTGGTATTAAGTGCTCCATTCTTGATAACAATGTCTTCAAAAAGCTGAACAGGCTTGTGGCTTTCTACTCGGTTGTAATATACTTGGGTATAGTCAGATATAACTCTCTCGGTGGGATCTCTCAGAATGAGCAGCAGTTTAATAGAGCTGTTCATGTCATGAATTCTTTCTGGAGCCTGTGGCGATGTGAAATAGCCTGGTGTTTTCTCAATTGTAATTTGATTTCCATAAGAAAATGGCATCAGACTCCTATACCAGTCTATTCCTTTCACGTAATTTTCATCCCAGTCAAAGAAGTGGACTTCTGTAGCTGCCACCACAATATTAGGGTGAATATCCAACATTTCCAGCAAAGCCCTCGTCCCTCCTTTACGGACTCCTATGATGATGGTCTGAGGTATTCGCCGGCTCGTGCCGGGAGGTCTCACCTGTGCAGAATAGTGTTCGCTTTTATTGCCGAATAATCCTACTTGCGACTTGAGCGTTTCCAGCAGGGCCCCGTTCTGAGCAGGAGCACCCTGAGCGTGGGTCAGCAGAAGACAAGCTGACACCAGGAGGAAGGCCATGTGGAGAGGAATAGTTAGTTCGAGATAATATTACGCTTGACTAATGAAACACTAGGTAAGTCTCCTCTCGAGGAGCTGGGTGGCAGAACTGGTGATGGACACACAGCAAGTTTCTGAAACATCTAAAAAGGAAAAAGACAATTCAGTAATTCTAAGCTCATCACAAATTGGCAGTTACCATTCAATTTGCATTCACGACACAGAAAATTTATACCACAAGTAGCTGGTTTTACTGCTGTTATTTACTGACTTACTATTACATGACCATTCATAATCAGCTACCGGGATGTCAGGTAATATGTGATATTAGTCACATAGTGAGAGTTTCGGGTACAATCTGTCATCCATATAATCTGTCTCATTCAATTTTTCTGAAGTCTGAAAAACTATGTGAGTTTGTGTTCTGAGACCGCGCTCATTCGCGACTGGTTAGCAACTACCCAGTCGTCAATCAGTTATAAGTCAGTACTGGCTATTTGGGCCTTGGATTTTCTTTTCCTTAATCCAATCCTCAATCCATTTATGTTCGGAGAGATTTTGCCCTCTGACCGTGTCCAGCATTAGTGGTACATGGAGGGCAGAAAGTTCTGCATCTCACAGACCCCTTAGTTTGGCAGTACCATTCCCGAGACTCCGCTGAGGCAGCAGCGTTTTTCCCTCCTGTCATTAGAGCACCATCACGTTCTCATGCTATTGCTAACTGAGCAAAATTGTATTTGTAGAGGCTTCCTGGTTCACATTTAAACAACTTTATAACTGCTAAAATAAGCAAAGATTGTGGATATATTGAACAAGCATTTACCTTTGCTGAGACAGAAAATGCCCAGAATTTAAGTCTCAGACTGTTATTATATTCCATCTTGACTATCTCACCATCCTTCTTTATTGTCTACCCCAAACACATGTTTTTTTTTTCTTTCTTACCTGGGAAATGCTAGCACGAGAAATTGAATTGAGAATGTGCTGTAAAGCAATGCCTAAATAGATCAAAATTGCCTTGGGGAGAATTCCATCAGGACAAGCGCCAGCTCCTGCCTAAGAGATGTGACTGATTTTGATGAAGCTCTGAGATGTTAGATCCTGTGGTTAGGGTATAATTGCTACATAAATGTGAAAAGGATTTAAACATGATTTATCAAATATAATTGGAAAAATGTTTGAATAATTTCTGTGTTGCTTCTTTGTCTTTATGCAATTAATGCATATTTTTAGGAGATAATATGAACTGCTTTGAATAATGAAAACAGTATATTTTACACTGCTGCACTGTGCACTCTCTGAATCTCAGTGAATTCCTATTAGCTTTATGGAACACAACTAAAAAATTTACCCATAATACAAGATCAGAATTACAGTCCTTATTAGATGCTTTTTTCTATTATTTGGTAGTGCTGGTGTTGCTTAGTAACATAAGAAACAACTACAGTTATGGTGCATATTAAGCAGAAAAAAAGTTCAGAAAGAAATTAATGCTGTAGAGAGAACTAATTAAGTAAATAATACCTTGGGCTTTTGTTTGTTTTACTTTTTCAAAACCTTAGACATAACATTTACTACAGAAGCTAATAAGCTGGCTAAAAATCATTTTGAAACTGCAGAACTATTCAAGAGACCCTTAACTGCTGCAGTCTATTTTAATAAATCTTCTAAGGAGCTTATGATGCTTCAGGGTGAAGCATGGCATCACAGAGTAAACTTTATTATTATTATTAATTTATAATACTGTTAATTTCTAAGAATACTTTTCACTGCTTACATGCTTTTAACTGGAGAATTTCACAGCACTGCATGCTGCCCAACTGCTTTAAAAGAAGAAGGGACGGGTTTTCCTATTTATTCTTATGTGACACCAGCTCATTGCAACACAGACACCAGCCACAGAGAGGAGTTTCCAGCCGGAAGCATTATTCATTAAAAAGTATCCTTTTAATAAGAAAAGGAACAAAATTCAGCTATTGCTATCCACATAGTGCAGATATGCCTAGATGGAGTTCAGATGGTGTGAGAGCATGACATGTTCCAGGCATAAAAATATTTAAAATTTAAGTGTTGAAAAGGCTTCCTAAGTAGGAACAACTATAAGTAAACCTTGATTTCATTACAAGTAGAGCACTTCAGCTTTATTTTAGAATGAGACCAATTAGGTAAAATGTAATATGCTCTGAGCTGTGTCCTAAATGTTTCCATGAGAGCTGATTCAGAAGAATCCCAAATAAACAAACACCTTTTTTTTGGGTATAGAAGTCTTGAAAGAGAAGTTTTCCTGCGTGTGCTCCATGTTTACTCAGGATGGTGCCGTCAGCTCGAGGATAACACCTCAGCAGCAGCATCCCCGTGGGTCACTGCTGGGCTCTGCCCGAGCCCCCGCTCCAGCTGCCCACAGAGCCGGGAGCGGCGGAGNTCCATGAGAGCTGATTCAGAAGAATCCCAAATAAACAAACACCTTTTTTTTGGGTATAGAAGTCTTGAAAGAGAAGTTTTCCTGCGTGTGCTCCATGTTTACTCAGGATGGTGCCGTCAGCTCGAGGGTAACACCTCAGCAGCAGCATCCCCGTGGGTCACTGCTGGGCTCTGCCCGAGCCCCCGGGCGCTGGCCGGGCTCCAGCTGCCCACAGAGCCGTGCGCGGCGGAGCAGCTTCCCCGGGGCCGCGGGAGCCGGGTGCCAAGCGCAGAAACCCGCGGGGCTGCAGGAGTAACAGGTCCCACCGCGGTGCTGCGGCTCCGCGCTGACCTCCGGCTACGCATGGGGATCAGCAACGCACATGAAAGACCACAGATCCCCCACGTGAAACAAACTGCCCCTCACTGTCTGGATTTGCACACCCTGATCAGGATCGCAGGAGCTCATATTGCTGACAAGAAATATTAATATTTGTGGGTGCATGTGAGAAATCTACTCAATTTCATTTTACTCAGAGATCCGGGCATTAATTAGAAAGGGAGATGAAATAAGACTTTCTTAAATGAGGCACTTCCTAAGAAGGATCCTGCAGACTATTCCTAACACTCACTGGAACAACCTTACTCTCCCGACCCCACCTCTGAAAATGAGAGAGTCTAAAGGTGTCTGTATAACTTCTACCTAATCTACAAAAATACGTATTATTGGAAAGAAGAAGCGAAGAAATTAATGTTTGTAAATTCTAACATTAACAGTGAATTTACTGACTGGTGCTTTTGTTAACAAAGCTGCAGTCTTACAACAACCACCTAACACCTCCCAACTTGGAGGAGTAAAGAAAGGAACAAAAAGAAAACAGCAACTTAGTGACCAGAGACGGGGACTGCAAAGCAGCTGCCAGCACGGGCTGCAGGTCTGCCTCCTGGCCAGTATGCAGATGATAACGGATTAAAAGGGAAGCCAGGAAAGGTTAGCATAAACCACAAACACGTTAAATGGCTGGCAGGTGATAGCAGCAGATAGGAGCCCTGAGAAAAAGTTTGCTCCCCTACGGCTAGCATTACATTTTCTAATTCCTATTTCTGATAAGTGAGGATAGAAAATTGCCTGATGAGACTGTGACTGCAAATATAAAATAGTACAGTAACATATACAGTACAAATATACTGTAATAGATTTCTAAGCTAAAAAACCCTGTAGCTGTAGCCTACATTTTATGGAATCTTTGAAAATAAAACAATCAAAACACCCACATAAACTTACTGAAGTCTAACTTCATAGACTTCCTTAACAAGAAGTAAGTCAGATATATTCTTCATTGTCTCTAAATAGAGAGTAAAAAGTATCTATTACTATTGAGATGTAGGGTGATAGTGGTCCGATGAATACAGATGAAAAGGTCAATTTTACATGCCTAACCGCCCTATACATCATATGGGCATATTTCAAATGAGATCACATTGCCCATTTTGCTGACATCT
>VWPW01012691.1:37659-79234 GCA_013389825.1 Crypturellus undulatus | reverse complement strand
GCAGGTTCTGCTCTGGCACTGTGCACATACACCTCAGAGACCTTCTTATAATCGAGATCATTTTGCAAACATATGATAACAACCCTGCAAGGGCAGCTCCCCTTGGAGACACCGTTTTGTCCACCACGGTGCAAGAGTCAAGTGAATATTCTTAATGCACCGATGGCAGGTGTTTTATCTGGTTCCTTTTAAATCTGTGACGCCAGTTTCCTCCCTCAGTGCGGGGTTTTGGAGGAGGGATGGGGCACAATTTGTGACAATACGGAGCAGCAAGAGTAATCAGAAAAACCTTGGGAAAAGAGGAAGGGAACTGAGGTTGTTTTGTCACAAGTGGAGATGGCTGAAGATGACAGCGCCTCAATCTTATATCACAATAAAAAAAAATAGCAAAAATATATTGGTTTCCACAACAACCAGGTTAGGACAGGAAGCCATGCACTGAAATAACAGCAAGAATACACATTAGGACAAACTTAGAAGTAATTCCTGGAAAAAAAATTCCCTGTGGAGGGAACAGAGACTTTGTTGCTGGAAGTTTTAGGAGCAGTTCAGGTAAACCTGCGTCAGAAATGATGCACACATAGTGGATAAAGAAAAGATAAAAAAAGAAGAGGTAACTGTTTATGCTAAGAATGTTATGAAATGGCCACTAATTTAGGTTTTTTGAGTCCCATAGTCATTAAGAGGCCCTGACTTGTGCTTCAACGGGTCACTAGGAATTCCTGGATCTCTACAAGAGATGAACTTGTTAATTTGGGGAAGGAAACAGCTTCATTTTTTTTTTTTCCCCAGACTTTCCTATGCAGGCCAATTCCCCCACTGCTTTGCACCTTTACATCTAAGCAGATGAACATGGATGAAGGATGCACCCAAAATGTAAGAACAACAGAATTTTGAGGCATCTTTGTATGTGTAAATAATACTCTTCACTCACACTTGCCCATCCAGAGGCTCCAAGGTTGCTAAGAAATCCCCTGTGAGTTGCTGCTTGCCCCCCAGTTGGGCTTTCACACCTCCAGAGCTTGCAAGGGGCAGGCAGATGCTCTAATTCAAAGCGACTCAGTTGATATTTGCTGCCTGTTTTTCCTGCAGAGCTCCTGGAGCACTGAGAAAGTCACAGGGAAGGCTCGGGACAAAAACAGTGAGCGCTGACCAACCTCGCTGCCCTTCAGAGCGTCTGTAAAGGCCAAATACCTTCGTCATGCAACAAACGTGAGTAACCACAGCCAAAAACAAAAGCAGTAGAGAGACACAGTGTTCCCTTCGTGGTTGTTTTTACAGAGTTGGATCCATTTTAACCAGGTCTAGAGGGACAGAGACAGAAGGAAATATACTGAGGAACACACACAGGATCTTTCTTTCTTCCTCACTGGCTTGGACAGTGCAGGTGAACACAGGGGTTCATTTGAAGCAAGTTATGGAAGCAGAATATGCTTTGTGCAGCTTATAGTTAACCTTACAAAAATCACTTTCCAGATTAAATTGGAGCATTGCTTCAGACAGCTCCTGGGCCAGTAGAAAAAAGAATTTGTTTGCAGTAAAACTCCCTCCATTAAGGACTTTCCTAAAGGCTTGTGTCCTTCTGAGCGACACGCTGCTTGGTATGAAAACAAGCTCATACAGGTCTCCGAGGTGAGCAGATGTTGCAATACATCAAGGGTTAAGGAATGTACCCAGGGAGAGGCAAAAAACAGAAAATCTTAAGGCCAAAATTGGGGCAAAGCTTCACGACGAGTTTATCAGACACCATAAAGAGCAGTGGCTTCTAAGGCAGCGAGTTTTATTGTCCACCTCTATCCAGCTCCATCTGGATGCAACGTTCCAGGATAACAGATGGCTCTTCGGAGTGCACCTGGGCCAGTGCAAACCACACTGACTGTGAGTCCATTTTCTCATGAGAAAAAAATAATTTTCAGTGGAAATTAGGCTTATTCCTTTGCTGTCATACAGTAACAGAGAACTTTGAGATTTCCGTAGAAAAGATGCTTTGCAAACACAGAAATGTCCTTGCTTTCCTTCTATCCAACAGGACTAATTCTTTGGGAACTCTCCAGTCCAAGGAGCGTCCATGTGATGTTTGCAGTATCCACTGCTCTTCTGATCAAGGAAAACATTCCACTTTTGGGATAGTTGGCCACTGGGATGAGCTTTGTGTGAAGCTGAATCCTTAGATGTTGGTGGGAGAGAAGGTTTGGAAGCAGCCAAAGGCAAACCAGCAGGTTTTGGACAAGGTTTTGTGTCCTTTTTTTTTTTTTTTTTCAGTGGGATTCACTGTCAGGGCAACGATGCATCTTCCTACGAAGCTCAGATATCAAGAGAAGAGGAAGTATCTGACCCAAAGAGGATGAACCACTTGGTGGTTTTCTGTCCTTGGGATGCTAAAGGGTTACAGAGTTTCTGGATGAATGTGTCAGCACATACAGTCTTTTTTGACTCAGTAAATGTGCAGCTGCCAGATGCATAGGGCAATGAATACACATGTTTATAATCTGTGTTTACAGCAGCTAGAGGAACTGGCTCCCTGAGCAGTAAATGTCCTGAAATCTCCCCAGTTCCTTCCTCACTGTCACAGAGAGCTGGATAAGAATGATAAGAACACATATTCCCTTGCAGAAGCAGAGCTGATGATGTCATCCCAGTGCAAGAATGACATCACAGACATCTAGACATAGCCTTTCTACACTATAAGGGAAAAAGCAACCCCAATAATGGGCAGGAATGCTCAGCATTACCATACAATGAGGATCACCCATCCTTAGCTCTGTGCTGGTATTAAGGGCCATGGCAGAAGCAAACATTGAACATCACAGGGGAGAGGAAGAAAATCTCCGTGCTGACCAAGCTGGTCATTATATGACAAAAAAAGTCAAAACTCCCTCCCCATCTAGGGCCCAAAGCCAGGAAAGTCTGTGATGTGCAGAAGTAGAAGCAGACCTGGGAGCAGATGCACAGCAGCTCAGACTAGCCAGTGGGGCTTATTAGGGTCGAGGGAACCTTTGGTCTAAAGAATGTGAGCCCCTTCAATTTCCCTGCTAAAACTGGATCAATACACTTTATGAAGCCTGCAGGAATCTCGTGGACTTAAATCCCTCATCTCCAAAGTGCCTCATTCAATTAACCTCAAACTTCTCTTAGTCCAAAATAACGCTGACTTGGTAGAAGGCCCTGGAGGAAAAATTCCTGATAATTTAAAAAAAATGCAAAATGCATTTAAAACAGAATCTAAAATGTCGATCTTTGCAAAACGGAGCCATTACCATGGCTGCAAAATTATTTATCGAGCCCTGGTGGCAACGTTTTTAGCTTGCACAAGAGCAGGCAGGCACCTTTCCCACGGATGCACCGAGTGAGCGTGCAGCATATCGGGGAAAATCAGCTTGAGAATCCGAACGTGGTTCTTGCCTTTGCTGGAGGGTAATAAGGCATTGCATTGCTAGGCAGGGAGAGGCAGAGTATTTGTGAACTCCATTTTCCATACAGCAGCATTGGATAATCTTTATAAGCCAGCACAATGAGGTTAAAACTTTGTTCTTCAATTTTAATACCCCTCTTACTGGAAAAAAATATACAGTTTATGCTTTCTTCTCATTTAGTTTTTCTTCTCTCAGGGGAAGGGCTCTGCAGATCAGCATTTCAGGATCTCTTTGCATTTGCAGTGAAGGCCCCTCAGAGGACAGGTGATGAAGCTGGGATTATCTTTCATTTTCTTAATTGGTATAATTTTTCTGTCATTCCTGCAGGCTGAAATGCAACTGAATTTTTTTGCATCTCCTCCCCCTGGCAACACGAGGACAGATGGAATGGAGAAGGGAACTTTGTGCTGCCTTCAGCTCTCTGTTTATCCACAGTTTTTAGTTGGAGCGGAATACAAACATAGAGCAGCATATGCTTTAACTAAAAACATGATCTTGCCAACTCAAGGAGGTTGGGAATTTTCCATCCACAGAAAGAGCAATTACAACAACAACAACAATGTGATTTGAGGTAGGAAGGGATTTTGCTCAAATCATTCATTTTTCTTTACATTCTACACTCAAATGTTGGCAGTTGTTGAACTAAATCCAAAGTGTTTCGAGTTATTGAAGTGTTGGCTGGCGTGACTCCAGGCCCTTGTTTGCCTGCTGGGATCACAATTTTAGGTGCCACACATTCCTAGTCTTTCCAAAATATACAGGAGAGCATCATTACCACACAAACACCCCAAAGTATAATTCAAGTGTTAGATCAGTGGAAATGATACACGACAATTTGTGATTGATATCCCCTTAGTGACTACTAAACATGATGATCTTGATAATTTCTGCCCAAGAAGCCTTCAAAACTGTTATTCCTGGAATCTGGGAAGAGCCATTTTCCTGTATTCTGTCCTTAAACACCTCCTCTTCGTGTGATTCTGTTGCTGGAGACCAGGCATGGTGAAGCTCCTCACCTCTCTGCTCCGATTGGCATAGTTATTCCTAGATAATTTAGTTGAACCAGCTCAGCTCTGCTCTCATGGTGCAGCATCATCCCTTCACCTGAGTGCGGAGCCTGTGTCTTGGGAGATGTTGTTTGGGAAGAAGTCCAGAACATGAAGACATGGCACGTAAGCTACCCCAGGCCCCTGTGAGTATACAGTTCACTGAGCCAAAACCTTTCAGCTCAGCAACCCAAAAAGGAAACCTGAAATAGTAAAACACTTTTGTCAGAGATACCAAAACAAAACGTTCTGGCAAGATTTTATATATGTATATATATGTCCTAACAAAAAGTGCTTGAGGCCTTAATTCTCACTCAGGACTAAGTTAAAATATCAATTTTCTGGGAGGGAAACCTTCCATGTAGCTCTGCCAGCAAAATAAAACCCTCTACTGCACATATGGATCTGGCCAAGTGGAGATCAGAGGAAGGGTCAAGCGCAAGTGACAGCCCTTAATCACATGCCCTAATGCCTGGCTGGGCCGTGCAGGACACAGCTGCAGGGCACGAGCAGAGGTCCCTACACATCATTGCACCCTGATATGTGTTGAGAGCGTGGGCCAAAAGCACCTCCCTTTCTCCTGTGCAACCCTTTGAAGTGGAAGAAGGGTTTATTGACAAGAGTGCCGACAAGCTCGATGGTGTTTCTTGAAGGTAGAAGGATTCAAGGCAGCTCAGGATTGGCACAGAGCCTGATTTAAGGAAGTGATTAATGGTGTCTGGCCGTTTCAAAAGTAGGAGAGCAAATATAGCAGCTCAACTGCACACCCTGTGAAAAATCCACCTCCTTTTGCTTCAGTGGCCACCTGATAATTTCATGTGGTGCTCTTTGATTCTTGAAGTGTGAGATGGAGCAGGTTGCAGTTCCCTGCCTTCTCCATGGCAATATTTCATAGGTCTTCATCCTGCCCTCACCCCATCCATGACTTTTCCAGGCTGAGCAGCAGCCACTAAGGGAATGAGAAGCAGAGGAAGAGCAGAGCAGGGAATGAAGAAGCAGAGCAGAAGTGCCTTGGTGCCAACAGACACGTCCTCCTCCAGCACTGAGGCAATTCCCATGAGCATTCAACTGGCCTGAGCACACGTTGTAGGGAGCTTGGAGCCAGCTGCACCCGTATCCACCCCTGTCCTAAGGATTCGGCTGTGATCCAAGGCCTTCCCGATAGGGCCCAGCTGGACAACCCTTCCACAGGGTGCCCAGGAGTTTGTCAAATTGTGAGAAAGAGCACAGAGCCCTGCAGGATAAGGAAGATAAAAGTGAGGACGGAGAATGAGCTGGAAATCAGCGACTTGGATGGTCCAATATGGGTAGGAGCAGAGAATGACCTTTCCAACCCAACCAGCGCCTGCCTGGCCAGCAAAGACTCCTGTGTGGATCAGTATGAATTTGTAGCTCAGTAGTCCTGGCTACCTTTTGTGTGGATTAAAAGTGTGAAGAAGTAATTTATTGGTTAAGTCATGTGCATTTTGCCCATAGAGACTCTCTGCAGCATAAAGATCCCAAAGAAAGTGTCCCAGGAAGAGAGAAAGCGGTATAACATAGCAAGGAGCTTGTTTTTTTGAAATTTTTCTTCATAACTAGATTTAAAGCATCTTGTTTTTTTTTATAAATCACTGTCTGAGAGACTGCAAACAGAAGCCAGTTTGCTCCGTGCTAATGGAGGGATTTTGGGAATGGGAATTGAGAGAGGCAAGGGGAAGGGATGAGGACATGTCCCAGCGAGTTGCTCCTCCTCTCAAGGCCCAGATTATGAGAAGGGAAGGTCAGATCAGGGGTGGGTCATGAGGCAACCACATCAGAAAGAAACCAGGTTGCTTAAGGAAAGGAAAGAGAACAGCAAGAGGTTGGGTTTAACTCCAGAAGGGTGATAACATGATTGTTATAGCGCATCACCCTCTCTTCATCTCTCCAGCAGAAGTTGCCACCCCTGTAATGGCAGGAGAGTGGCAGATTTAAGGATGTTTTTGGTTTGGAGAGGTCTGTTTATGGCCAGCCTCCCTAAGCCATCTGTGTTCTCATAGTTAAGTATTTTTCTTTTTTTCTTCCTCTTCTAAACGGTTCCAGATTGGCAGTTGGAAGCTCCACCAGGGTGTCGTTCAGGTACAACGTGATCCCAAGCCACAGCAGAGCCCTTCCTCGCCTTGCAGGACACCCGGAGCTGCAACACAAGGAGCAGCGGGAGGACGATGAGGTAACTCACCTGCGGTGGCAGAGCGGTCTGTCTATGGCAGGACCCGAGCGTCAGCCTCCGGATCCCAAATCCAACCCCGTGGGGATCCCGCTGCAGCGGCCGAGCCTTGGGAGGCAGCTCGTAAATCCACGCAAGGTGCAAATCCTCTGTGTTCCTCTGTTATCACCAGCATCATCGTGGTGCTCACCCTCACGGCTGCTGACTCACACTGTGGAGCTTTTCCCTTTCAGCTCGGTGGTTGTTTGTCCTTCCCAGGTTCTGCAATCCGGAGCAGGGTGGAAAACAGCAGCACTTTAATTCAGCATCACCAACGCCTTCCCTGTTTCGAAATCACAGCTTTGCAAGTCGCTGGCAATGCAGCCCAAGCACCTTGTAAATTTGATGTTGCGTAAGTGTCCCTTAAGGAACTTCAAAGGAAAATCTTTTCCCAGCAAGGCACAGCTACGTTTCCCTCTGCAAATACAAACCTAAAGGAACTGCAGCAACCGGAACCCTGTTCATACCCCACTATTATCCAAAGTGCTGTTTTCTCCCTGCAACAACTGATTAAATATCCAACACGAGGAGTTTTTCAACAACAATATCATTAAGTCTTGAGGGGAAAAAGAAAGTTCAGTTCAAGCGTAGGTCTCCGTCTCGTGCAAGAGCATTTCAGTTATGCAAAGCTATTCCTACAGCCCATCTCTTCCACTTGTCAGCAAAGTCTTCATTCCCAGAGCCTGTAGCCATACAGGATACAGCCCCAGTGACTGATACACCCAAAGCAGCACTAAAAACGGCACTAAAGAGATGGAGGAAATGCAATACCCAAAGGCAAGCAGCTCTCTGCTCCAAGAACCTACTCTGAAACAATCCCCATTCCTCACAGAAAGCATTTTTGACAAGAAAGTTGTATTTCACATCATCACAGATTTGTAAACCTAAAAAAATGTAGTTTAAAATGTAATGTCTTTATGGATGTTCTACATTNCAGTGACTGATACACCCAAAGCAGCACTAAAAACGGCACTAAAGAGATGGAGGAAATGCAATACCCGAAGGCAAGCAGCCCTCTGCTCTGAAACAATCCCCATTCCTGACAGAAAGCATTTTTGACAAGAAAGCTTGTATTTCACACCATCACGGATTTGTAAGCCTAAAAAAACGTAGTTTAAAATGTAATGTCTTTATAGATTCTACATTATTCGCTGATGCATCACACAAAATAATTTTCCATCTCGGGAAGGAGTACCAGGTTCTGTACCCTATGTTATGCCCTTTCAGAATGGCTTCTTGCAAAAAGGCTGAGGACCCTTCCTGATCTACCCGTTTCCACCCAGAAACTCCTTCATTAGATGATTCTGTTACCCACAGTGCTGGGCCCAGCCCAGCTGGTCTCACATCTGGCACACCACAAACCCTGGGGCTGCATCTCCCCGAGGGGAGTCCTCTGGGATGCTGTGGATTATCCATCTCCTCATAGGAGGCTCCCTTCCCTCCTGCATCTTTTCCTCACGTGAAGATTTATGTCCTGGATGCATCTGTCAAGCTTAGACCATTGGGATCATTTTTTTACAAGGGGAAAAATAAATAAATTTTAAAAAGTCATCCCAGTTTTGTGAAACCTGCTTGAAGAATTGGTACTGCAAACTCCTGGAGCTGCATCTTGTCAGAGCAAGACATTCCTCGGGTGAGCTGTAAGAGTAGTGGGCTGCAAATATGCCTGCCCTTTACATCAGGGTCTACCAGCTTGTGCTTTACTTTGGGGCAAGTAATAAATCAGCTTTCAGCTACCCAAATTAAGTAGGAATTGTGTATTTGTTCAGGGCTCTGTACCACTAACGCAATGGAAAGCGCTTTCATTTTTTGATCCTGTAGTTCAAGGGCTGTTGGCACTAACGTACAGCTGGGAATCCAGCGGTCCTTGCACATGCAAGAGCTTCTGTGAAACACAAACCTAATTTTGGCAACTACTCCGTGTATTTTTAGGACTAAAACAACATGCATGTTACCACAGTAAGGTAATTAGTTCATTTAACGGCCATTTGTTGCTACGAACGGTCCCTCATGCTGCAGCCATCTGAACACGGCAAAGCAACATTAAACCTTGTGCATTGCCAGCAGAGGATCAACTACGACTCGAGATGACTCAGGTTGGCTGAAAAGTGGCAGCACAATGAAGAGGACAGAATTCCAGCTCCATTTTTGTTCACAAACTTAGAAAAACAGCAACCATCGAATTTTATTTCGACAACCTGGCAAATTCCCCACAGGAATACAAAAGGCATCTTTGGATCTTCTCCCTTGATTTCTATCCCAAGGGGAAGGTTTACTCACTAGATTAGCAACCAGATATTATCCAAACACAAACAAACAGAACATGTTATATGAGGAAATGGGTTTTCTCCTCTTTAATGCAGTGCCCAGGCTTTCTGCCAGGACTTGAGGATGCAGATAGCGAGCTGCAAGAGCAAACCCTCATGAACACATCCTGTAGCATCAGATGAAGTGATGGGAAAGCACCGGCAGCGCCCGAGCAGCAGGACAGCGGAGGAGCATCAGCTCTGGCTGCACACGCCAAAGGCCACATGTTTGTGGCGACACAGGTAGTTTCTCCTTGTTGTCTTCTTTCATTGCATGGGGAAAGTGGCAGCATGAAAAATAACCCTAGAAAAGCCCTAAAGAACCATCTGTTTTTTCCTTTTTCCAGTAAGAGCCACAATGTTCTGGCTTTAAGCTCTCTCTGGACATGTTCATGCTGCAGGATTGGGGAAGGTGGATGCTGCACAATCAACAGCGGCCACAGAAACTGTGTTCAGCGGATGGGGAGCCTGTGCATACTCCAGCCCTGGGGGTTAACAGGTTTCCAACACCTCAGCCAGGCCACTAGTTCCCAGGAAAGTTGTAGGAATGTGGTTGCCTTTAAGTTCTCTACCGTGAAGTGTGGTACAAGATGGGGAACAGGTTGGAAAGCGGGGGAGAAAGGACAGATCTTCAGCCAGATGATGCAAAGTGAGGCTTGAGATTGAGGTTTGGAAAACTGGGCTGGAATTCAAGTGAATTGAGTGTCCACGACTGTGTCGAGGCAGGTTCTGAACATCTCCAAGGATGGAGACTCCAGTCTCTTCCCACAACCTGTATCAGCATCCATCTCCCTTCACAGTTTCTCAGCATCACTGCTCCCTTCCTCCCAAATCCTCCCCAAAAGGTAAAGAAAATTCACTATATTCCACTTAGAATATGAGCTGAAGAGAACCAGAAGCATCAGTGAAGGCTCATGCCCAGGTCTCACATCCACCCCCTGAAAACAAAGGCAAGACGGATCCCGCACAGTAATTAAAGAACATTTTTAGAGTCTTCAAGATTTTAATTCAGACAGACATTTCCACTGTGTTCTCAATGAATCTACAGCAAAAGTTTACAGCCGTTTTATATCTGTTATTTCCCCCAAATGGATAAACAACTCCAGGCATCACAGCTTTTTTTCTTTTTCCTAAATTTGTTACCTTTTTGCAATATATTCAACACCACAGGGGCTGGGATTCTGTACGTGCACAGCGTAGTTCTAACAGCAGTGCACAGCTCCCAACCCTGCTAATTATTTCATTTTAAATCAAGTTCGAAGCAGCCGCCGCCAAGTCCAATTAGCAATTCCAGATGTTAGGACAAATGCACTCCACCTAAATTCTGAACTAGGTAACAGATATAGAATATACATGACTTTACACAGTGCTATTCAGTGTCACACAGTTACAAATCAAGTGGAATTGCCAGTAGAGACATTTTCCCTCGCACAGGAACCTGTGCACGATAGCACTTTCCAAGGCTTTAGCAAAGCATACGTGAGACGCCAATATGCTACACAGTGCAATTTAAGTTATATCATATGCAACATGGACAATAGTGCACTTGAACAGATCACCACATTCAAGAGTTTTAAGCAATACAATCAAAATTTTGCAGGTATATATTTCCCTTTGTGTTCATGAAAACTGTGCAAGTTAGTTCCTCTTCCCTTTTTGGTTTATTTTTTGGTGAAATGGCAGTGTCCACATATATTGACCCTAAGTGTTTTCAGGGGATTTTATGACCACCTTATTACGTGGATCTTTAAGCATGTGCACAAAGGTGAGGGACATGCAGGGAAGCAAAGAGGGCTCCCGCGTGCAGCAGCAGCAGCCCCCAGGCTCCAGCCTGGAAGGCACTGGCCATGGAAAGGTCTGGAGGGAACATGCAACAAGGCTACCACACAAAATCTGGGAACTGTGTTCTCCTAGGAGGACCTACAAGTGTCANTGTTTGGAATCGAAGCCTCCAACGCTTGCGCTTAGCTGGGAATACAAGGTGTAGTAAGGCAGAAAAGCAGGAAAGAGCTACTCGCTGTTTAGAACTACACTATTCTTTAGCTTTAAGGCTAAGTGATCCACACTGCCACTGAGCCAAGGCAAACACACACCACTCAGTGGGGATCGAGCCCTGAAACGCAAGTCGAGGATGAAATCCCAGCTCAGACACTGCTCTGCCTTTTGTTTGCTATCACAGCTGGTTACCCACCTCCCTCAGCCACATGCAGGAGAGGCTGAAACAGCCAGGCAATCACATCAAAAAACCTCTTTGCTTCTCTATTATTTAGTTCAATGCCTAATTACTATGTTAGGAATCTACATAACCTTTAAATGTTTTATGTATAGTCTACTGAGGGAAAAAAAAAAAAAAAGAGAGTCCCTTTTGAATCCTTCTCATCTGACTAGTAATGGCGCGTTTCAGACTTACAGGCACAGCAGAAATTCTGAATTGGATGGGAATCCTACACCAAGGCAGGTGCAGACAGCCCAGCCATAACTTTAAAGGGTACAAGCAGTCATCTCAAGGGCCTACGTCTCATAAACACCTGAAAGACAGTTCCAAAATCAAGGGTTGGCAGCAGGAGGAAGGCAGGGCCGACCTGCATCTCCACATTATGTAACAGCAATCACTAACCTGCTCTGAGAACTCTGCCTTATGTCAATCTTGATTTAGTGAACAAGAGTGCCCTTCTTCAAATATATCTGATATTAAAACGAGAGGGAATTATTTGACTGCCCTAAGGCTATTTCTGCTTAACGGGGATCTCTTTCTAAACCAGCCCTTGTAAAATGAAACCATGCAGGTTAACTCTTACGGGGAAAGAAAGACGAAGAAACAAAAACAAGGAACACTTTAGGCTAGTCAAGAAGAAAATACTTAAGGAAACAAGGATTGAAATAAAAGGCATTAAGGTATCATTTAAAATTACTATCAAGTAATTTTACATAAATGATTTCCTTGGTTATAGAACACTTATTTTATAGGTCATGGGATTTTGTAGACAACTGCTCTCCAGATACTTTTAGGACAACTAAACACCTCCATTCTCATATAAGTATATATACATACGTATTTCTGTAAAAGCAGCTTTTAAAATAAAGGCATCTTTGTTCCAAAACACAAAATGCCATGGCTAGGGGTAGATCAACACTTTCCAAGGAAGTCAACATCGACCTAATGCAGCTCCTTTCGTTTCAGAAGCAAGCAGCTAACAGCAAGGAACTTACAAAATAGTCCCAGCCACATGATCCATTTTAATTCACATAATTTTGGTCATACAGAGCCAGCAATGGAATCAAATCGAACAAGTGTCCAGATAAGTATTTCAGACTTATTCTTGACTGCCTTATTAAAGGAGAAGAAAAAGTCTCCAGCAAAGATCGGAATTAAGAGGCAGGTTGCAGACACAAAGAAAAGCTACAGAAGACATGAACTTGAAAAACAGCTGATCCCTAATATTTTAAATAGTTTAGCAGCTAAAAATGATCTAAATAAGGGAGCATTTTTGTAGTGATAGCTTTTTAATCCGCAAAAGATACCTGATATGTTAGATCAGACCTACTTCTATCTTTTGCTTTTGATCTTTTTTTTTTTTAAACATGTAAAATACCTAGTATGAACATGAAAGGAAAACAAACAAAAAACATACACCTGGAATAAAACTGTTTTGTTGAGACTTAAGTTAAGAGCTACTGTACATGTTTTCTCACCCTAGCAATGACATGAGTCTATTTAAACTTACGAAAATAGCCAGTGCAACCAGAAGTTTCAAGATCAGCCCAGCTCTAGATAAAAGGATGGGTCCAAGTCACTGTATTGTTCAGCCAATGGACACCTCTGCCAGCTACTTAATCTCTATTTTCCAGGCAGAAAAAAAGGAGAAAGGTTATTTGTTGAGAGAGATTTGTTCATGGGCACAATTTCACCTGAAGGTCATAGATTAATTGCCAACAGCAGAATCCCTACCTTAATTCTGTATTGCACTGAAATTTCTTGCCCAGTTTGGAAATTCAAGTTACTGCTCCCAAGCCAATGCTTAACACAAAGTCTTGTGCAAATGCATAAAAAATAGTGTGACTTAACTAAAAGTTCTAGATTTTCCAAGAAACTGAAGAACTAAGCTGCCTTAGCTACCCTTGGAGGGAAGGAAGAAAAGGTGCTTTTGGACAAAATGCCTTTATCTCCCCATCTATAACTTTGTATTTTATTCCTGCCAATGGAGTGCTTGGAGAGTTTAACAAAGCCAGAAAAGTCCGAAATAGATTCAAAACATCCTGTCTCTTGGCCCATCCTGGTCATCCATAGAGTTGGACAGAGGTGAGAGCTCCAGCTTATACCGACACTGTACACAATTTATTAGAGCCAGAAAAGCTGCCAGGAGGGGACCCCACGCCTGGTTGTGCACGTCTTCTGTAAACAAAACTGATCTCTCCCCAGAAATGCAGGGATGTGTACATAGTGTGAAGGTTTCAGCAGTGGGAGGACTGAGGGTCCGTTGCACCAGAGTGCTCTGCAACACATGCACTTTCCACGTCCAGTCTTTAGTGTAAAGGGGAGTTGA
Source organism: Crypturellus undulatus (assembly GCA_013389825.1). Lineage (NCBI taxonomy): Eukaryota > Metazoa > Chordata > Aves > Tinamiformes > Tinamidae > Crypturellus > Crypturellus undulatus. The sequence continues at coordinate 65,698 of VWPW01012691.1, read as the reverse complement.
AAGGAAACACCCAAGTCCAAACCCCTGCAAGCTCAGGGGTTCTCCCGCATCCCGTCATCTGTCTCCAGCTCTGCTAGCTGCCTCCTCAGTGCATTAACCTTGGCCTTAAGCTGCTTGTTGTATTCTATAAGGGTGACCATTTCTTCATAGGCTTCGTCGAGAAACTTGGAAGACCTGTTCCACCGAAGAAAGACACCTGAAAGCCCAGAGGGAGAGCAAAATCACAAGGGGCTCTGTTACAAGCCGAAAATACTTTTCATATTCAGCTGCCTTCAGCTCATACAGGCAGTGTGATACAATCCACATTTTTTCCCCCTAAAGACCACTTCAAAGACTCACCTCTCAGGATTCATCACTCCCCAATACATAAGGTTAATCATTAAAAAACAGGGATTTTTTTCACCTTCCTTTGCCTTTGGTAGTCACTAAATATACATGGCAGGTAGGAGGCACAAGCCTGGCTTACCTTCCCAGAGCTGCAAGCTCTGCGGGGCAACCGAGGGCCAGATGACCAGGCTGTTGGCCTCAAAGAGAGGATTCTTGTACTTGTTCAGTTCTTGGGGCCTGTTCACCCAGGACCACAGGGACATAGTCTTTGTCTGCAGCTTCAGTTTAGACCTAACAAACCAAATATGGCCAAGTTAGCTTTTACATTTCCACTATACCAACTCATTTCGCTTGGTCAAAACTCTGCAAATTAAAATATTCCAAGTTTTCCCACATGCTACTAGCCCAGAGAAATCAAGGGTGAGTAATTCAGGTTAATCCCATTCAGTAGCATCTCACCAACATGGCAGTGAAATAGTGATGCAATTTACTCAATTTAGCCCTTTACAATTTATTCCAAAGAAGAGATGCTAAAAATGACATTTGTAAATTGGGAAGCTGCCTTTTGTCATTCTACCTGAAATGGTCTGATATGTTTTCAAAGGAACTGAATTATTATGTTGTTCTCAAAATAGAGCCATTAGGGATGGTAAGAAAGGATCATAACACAGTTCTCAGGGTGAATTAAAGCAGGATAATTGCTGGAATTGCACAACAAAGAAGCCTGATGAGTTCCCTCTGGTGGCAGGAAGCATCAGAGCACTGAAAGAAGGCAGTTCTGTTATCCTGCCTTAAATCCACTTCCAAGAGGTCTCTATTAAGGCTCTCTGTTCCTTAGATTTTGGCAGACGTCAGCCTGCTTGCATCAGCAAACGGAACTGCCGCTCAAGGGGGAGATTTGCCAGCCCTGTGCATTCTTCAGACAACACAAGCTTAACGTCAGACTTCAAAGTTCTGTGCTCGCAGGCACATATATTCAGATGTGACAGGCAGATTATTACATGTAACATCCAATGCTCTTTAAATCTGGCTTTATTGGTTCCAAGTCCAATTTACTTTTACAGATGACCAGCTGAGCAGCCCTGCAGAAGACAGTCTCTTCTAAATAGAGGTTACTTTAAGGGCAGAGAGGTTTCTACGAAGTTTTAAGCTGCACTTGGCTATTTGTATTATCAGTTCTACTTTCCCTTCTACTCATTCAATGATCTTTAGCTTAGGAGACCCAGTACATACAGTCTTACTGGAACCCACAGGCCTGAGAATAGAACTAAGCTCAAAATAGGAATTCAAATCTCTTTTGGCATCACAGGAGACTCCCGTCCTCCCTGGACTCAATCTTGAGTAATACTCCTGGCAGCTCTACCCGGTGCATACTCAAAACTACCTCACTAGCATAATGCTCTTCCTAAACCTTGCTAAGATTCAGAAAATAAGCAGTGAATGAGACAAGTTAAAAGCCACAAGCTCACGAGCAAGCTCAGCACAGGTCTAACGTTATCTGGGCAGGCAGATTACAGCAGGAGACAGTGCTGGCTGCTTCCTTTAAAAAAGTGGAAGAGCATCATCATCCTGGTCCTCTTTTGGAAGTGCAGAGGCCCAGCTTCAAAAGAAACCTCAATTCTAATAAAGATGCTTGAAGCCAAACGAGTAGCTAAAACACAGATCCTTTTGACAGGACCTCTTCAATATTTTTCCACATGCCACAGTTCACAGATGATGCAAAAAAAAGCAAAGCCTTGAACCAACAATCCCTCCTTTCCCTGGGGGTGTTGTGATCACCAGGCTACAGTCATGTTTCTCCCTGACAGTTATTAAAAGAAACAAACTTTGCAGTTTTCACCTCCTTTATGGAAAGGATCACAGAATCCCCGAATGGTTGAGGCTGGAAGGGACCTTTAGGGGTCATCTAGTCCAATCCCCCTGCTCCAGCAGGGATACCTAGAGCACAGGGAGTTGCTGTGCAGGCGACTGTATGAACTGCTAATGAATGAGTATTTTCCAAGACTGCACAGGCAGACAGACAGGGATATTAGCTTACACCTGGAGAAGACAAATTCACCACCCATCAAGTCACAAGTTTCTTTCATCACAAGTGCTCTCCTGTAAAGGGCAAAGCTCCCTAATTTTAGGGTACATGCCAAAACAGAAATTTACCTGTGCTATAAGAGCCTGCATAAGCACCCCCACCCTTTTATCATACCAAGACCTTTTATTTGCTAGATGCAGGTTCTGAGCAAGCATCCTCACCGACCTCTCGTTCTCGTTGTTGCCCAGAAACGTCCCGAACTGCGAGGCGTAAGCGTGTTCGAAGAGCATGATGAGGAAGTGTTCGTTGAACTCGAAAGAGCAGGGGAACTGGCGCAGGATCTGCCACACACAGTCCAAGAAGAGGAGGAACACCGGGGCTTCCCACTTCTGCTTGCTGTTCGAGTAGGCTGACTGGGCACAGCGCTGCTGAAACGGGTGGCCAGCCTGGAAATAAGAAGCAGAGAGTGTCACACACAGCGTAACAGGATGCAAATACATCTAGCAAAAATACTTCAGCAGAGCCATTTCTCTCATTTTTATGCTATTAAAACTTTCCTGCGACTGTAGTTTGATCAAGCATCCAGTAACAAATTGCTAGCGATGGTGCCCAGATTTACTGCCCGTTTCTGGCTACGTAAATAGCAACTACATTTTATAATAAAATTTAATTTTATTAGAGAATACAATTTATCAGAGAATTTAATTAAGAATGAACTGGTGAAGGGGCACTGAAGGACCAGACTGAGGATATCTGCAGTGAGAATATAAAGAGTGGAACTGGGGTTTTGTGTTACAGTTTTGTGTGCTCAAAAGAGATGTCCAGACTATGCACACAAAACAGAATTCCCCCAAACCAAAAGAAATACCATGAGAGGCAGAGACTACATGGAGTCCCAGAGGGACAAATAATTCAGTAATGATGCTGCTCCTTAGGACAAGGGCTGCTCACACTAAGCAGGACTGCAACAAGTGCCAGTCTTTTTGCTGACTCCCAAGCTCACTCTCAGTACAAATCTCTCTGGAAGAGCTCAGCATTTTGTTCACGTGCATATTGCTGCTTCAAAAGCACTTCTTACCTGAAGCCACTCTCTCACAACAAGCGATTCAAAGCCACGGATGGTCCTGCATCTTGGGTCCAAGATAATCTGTGCCAGAGAGGTTACCTGGAGTGTAGAATCGGTCCCTTCAGTCCCATGGACTAAAACTGATGCTCCTTCCCTGAGAGAAGGGTGGAAACGAATAAGAGTGTGAAATAAACACCTCACATCCCATGGATGCAGGCATTCCAGTGGATGCCAACGCATCTCATGGACACTAATGGCACCACCCTGACAATGCTCGGATTTTGATGGTCTTTGCCTCTTCTTCCTCCACCTCTTAAGCTTAAATCTCATGACAAACGCAGGGATAATTCCTCCTTCACCAAAAGTGCTATGAGAGTTTTGCTCACACCTGGGCTCAGTTGCATTAGAGCCTTAATTGAAGCCTTTAGCAAACAAAAATAAGCCATTCGGTGAAGACCGAATGAAAGTTATTTGTGCTGATCAAGGACAAAGGTGGCAGAGTCAAGCACAAGGGCTTCTCACTCACCAGCCAGCATAAGAGAATCACCAGAACAATGTGAGGAGCAGAGGGAGCCAGAGACACGAGGGCAGGGGTGCCACATGCTGTCATTGCCCACATTCCCAGGGCCACTATCCAAGCCAGCTGATCCCCTCCCCTCTTCCCAAATCTTTGGCTGTGTTTGGGTATGAGTCAAGTACTCCTGAACAAGGACCAGGTGGTATTAAACAGCGTTCATCCCTCCCAAACCTTGGCACAGTGCCTTATTTGCGGACAAAGCCTTACACCTAGAAAGGAAATAAAGTGCTGATTGTATATGTTATTTTGTGGAGACATAAGCTGCAAAACATGGGTGAAAAGAGATAAATCCACCAAACAAGCAACCCTGCTGGTGGATCTTGCTTTTTGAAGGCAAAAGCCATGCTTAAGGTGTAGATTTTTTGCAACATCTTTATCCATAGCTCTGGTTCTAAAATAAGAGTGCCTCTACGAAATAATCTTCACAAACTGTCCTTTCCCCATCACCCAAGCAGTGAGAGATCAAGAGGCCTCTTCCTGCAGCTCTCCTGAGCACTCTGGAACCAGTAAATACACCCAAAATATTGCCCTCAGCTTCAATTCTAAGCAACCGGCTCCACCGTTCTGGGTTGGCCGGCTGCTCCTCCAGGTNTGCTGGTGGATCTTGCTTTTTGAAGGCAAAAGCCATGCTTAAGGTGTAGATTTTTTGCAACATCTTAGTCCGTAGCTCTGGGTCTAAAATAAGAGTTCCTCTATGAAATAATCTTCAGAAACTGTCCTTTCCCCATCACCCAGGCAGTGAGGGATCAAGAAGCCTCTTCCTGCAGCTCTCCTGAGCACTCTCTGGAACCAGTATATACACCCGAAATATCCTCCACAGCTCAATTCTAAGCAATCGGCTCCGCCGTTCTGGGTTGGCCAGCCACCCCTCCAGGTAAACAGATAAACAGAGAGGTTTGAGGGAGGTTAAGAGTGATGAAACTGTCTGCTGTCCCAACGTGCCGGGGCAGTTTCGTCAGTGAACTCCCCTAGTACATGAGGGGAAAGGACTGCAGATAAAACCATCGATCGAGAGCAATCCTTTCCTGGCACGGACCATAGCTAAACGTGCAACCTGTTCCATTCAGATGACACAGCAGGTAGTATTTTAAAGCAGTAATGCTGTTTTACCAGCGAGACTGCATTTCATTCTACTTGTGCATCTGTAGAATGGATTCTCTGGCTGGAAAAAGCAGCTGAGGGTTCACAGAGCTTTGGGAAGATCATTCTCCCTTCATGGCCATAAAGGGACTGTATGCAGAGAACTGCACTCAATCTCACAGACCCTGGCACCTGAGCACTGGCTAAAAACTAGCTCTCCAGCCTGAGGTCTGAAGGGGTTTCGAGGACGAGTTAACCAAATTAACAGCATTTATTTAATAACTGTCAGGCTAGGAGAGGTCACTTGCCATTTATAAAGGAATGAGTAGGATGGCTCAGATTGGACTATGGAGAGAAAAGGTTTCAAGAGCAAAAAATATAGGACCAACTCCTGAGGGAAAGTGGGAAACATCCCCATTTTAAACTCCAGAAGCAAGGTGGTGTACTAGAAAGTTTTCGCTGGAAAAAAAATCTATTCTTTAGAACATTGTGTGTGTGCTCATTTTACTAGGCAGCCACAACAGCACTTCCAATGGGCACATTCTCATCTACACGTTCAGCAAAGCAAACTGAATTAGCCGTACTGAATCAAGCATAGGAATAGATCTCAGCCAGATGATCTAATATCTATTCTCAGTTATTTTTTTCCCCTCCCTCAGGCTTGTACTCATAAAGATGTGAACATGATGTGCTGGAGGAACATTCCTTAACTGTGATGATGAAAGAGTGTTTTCCGTGGGTACAAGCAATCTGGTTTCATGGGAGCCCATTACAAAGTGCCGAAACAGGGAAGGAGTATTTAACAAGAGGCCCATGAGCAAATGAGAAAAAAAAAAATCAAGTTTTCTAAGAAAATAAAAATTATTTACCTATCAATACACTGAGCGGCCAGACAAGCTGCAGTCAGTATCTCCTTGATGTGAGTCAACCAGTTGGAGGCCTCCAGTTTACTGAGCCAACGGTCCATATTGTGCGACTGGTCATTGCAGGCTTCCACAAGCTTGATGAGGCTTTCCTGCAGAATATTGAACCTTTGGGAAAAGCAAGATATTATTAAAAGATCGCAAGCAGCGGCACAGCAATTGGGCCAACACATCTGCAAAATGACATTCAAAGATCATGATCTAGGAGTTAGACACTGGGGTTTATATGCTGCTACCTCATACAGGAAGACTTTGCAGAATTCACATTTCTTCACTCAAAACTTGCTTTTGCTGGGAACTCTACAGCACAACTAATAAGCAGCAGGATGCCACTCTTTGGACACAGGCTGCCACACTCCTTTAAGGACAAGAGCTGCTTTATGAGGTATTATATTTCCCACAAACTCTGTGTGTGCTCAGGCATATTTATAAAATGCGTTTCAAAACATCTCATTAGCAAACACAAGTGTGACTGCAATCTGGCAAGTGCATTAGCAAATATCTTCATTCTCTCTATCACACCAGAAGTCTCAGGGTTTTCTCTCCCCCACACGTACAACGCTGACCTGAAAGCTGTTACCACAAGGACACAACCCCACTATTAACACGGAAAATTTTTAACTAGACTCAACTTCTAAGCACAGAGCTGCATGAAAATCTGTTTGGCTGCATTCTTTACAAAAGAAATGGAAGAAGGTTATGCATTTTGTTTTAGAGCTGTTGTAATATGTCCTCAAGCCTTAGAAAAATGGTAAACCAGGTATTTCTCTCTGTTTCACATTTTTCAGGTGCACTGAGTTACTGGTGGATTGAGTGCTGGTTGAACAACATGGATTACAAATGTAATAAAGCAGGCATTAAGCAGGTAAATTAAAATTGTGTTACTTGGGGATAAATAAAACACAAGACTCTGGTGCCTAAGTCCATCTGTAAAAAAAATAAATCAACACTAAATTCAATTCCATCTAAGTTTTCCAGAAGCAAAAACAAATGGTTAAAAGCAAAGAGCAGGAAATTCCCTCTAGCTCAAGAGCTGGTCTACAGTGATGGGGGGCAGGACTGCTTTTCAGTCATTCAACACTACTGCAAGCCCCTAGGGAAAGATTCTCACAGAATGCTTAAGGTTGGAAAGGACCTTTAGAGGTCATCTAGTCCAAGATGACCTTAGTTTCCCTGAAACTAAGGGTTAAGAGCAGTTGTAACAAGTCAGAACAAAGTTTACTGAACTTAGTAACTTGTTTCCAAGCGGCCAAGCACGATTAAATGACCAGAGGAAAGTGCAGGGTAGGAAAAACGTGACTCTGCCACAGAGCACAGTCCTCATTTCCAGAATTTTCCTAGCAAAGGACTTCCTGTGTGCTACAAAGGTGGACACAAGAAACTGTGCTGACGGTACAGATGGTCAAAGCAGCACATTGCTTTGGAAAGGAGATTGCCTGATGCCTGAGAGATGTAGCAGCAGCAGTAGTTTGTTGAGAAACAGGAACCAAATCCAGGCTTTTCTGAACCAAACGCCTTGAGGCACACAGCCTTTTTGCTGAAGATAATAGGATTTTGTTGACAGCTAACAGGACATGTAGCTATTTCTTACAGCACCAGAGCAACTGTAGGAAGCCAGCATGGTCGAGGCACCCCACAAAGCCTTGTGCAAGGAGGCCCTGTGTGATTCTACCCACCTCTCGATGGATTTGTGAATTCTCCTCCACTGGGGATAGTGAGCTTCCTGCTCAAAACCTCCTCCTTTGGCCCTGGCCTGCTGGGCGACGTTGAGGGACCTCGTGTCGATGATGTAGCCCCGCTTGCCCGCTCGCAGCGTGGCGTTGATCAGCTTCTCGTCCTCTTTGCACCGTCTCCCATTGGTGCCTGTAAGAGGCTGGCTGCTTCGCATCATCACCTGCGGGGACAAATCATCATGAATGAGGCACAAGAAATGGGAAAACTTAAAAGACACTGCGTATTCAAGCCCCAAACCTAGAACACAGGGTTGAATTCACTACGCAGAGAACGCTCCTCTGCGTTTTCTAGCCTGTGAATAGACTGTAAACCATTGCATTAGATCACTGGGGCTGAGCTCCAGGAACAGAGCTGCTCTCTAGAGAAACATACACTTAAATTCACAAAGGAGACTCCTGCTTTCCTTTACAGCTCAGGTCATTAATGATGCTGAGTAGGACGAGATGCATAAACTGTAATTTACTTCCTCCATCATCAAAAATTCAAATCCTCCTGGATCTTCAGCTCTTCTCTGTGGATTTACACCAGCATGTGCAGCTCTCATCCCACTGCACTTCTCACTTCCGTCTGCTTCAAGTTCCATATCTGGACACAGGCAAATACTCTCAGCTGCAAACCTGCTGCACAGAAACAGCACCCAGCATTTATCAGGTTCTTCCTATAGCTCCTGTTCTCCCTTGCCCCGGATCTTTTAGTTCTTTTCAGACTCTGTAAGCAGTTGCCTGTAATTTATTTAAAAAATAAACTAGAAATCCCTGAATTAAGCATTCATTCAACAAGCTACTTTAAGTAACACACATCATCTCAGAGGTCTGTTGCCTTTAATTATTCTGGTAACATCATCTTTGCAACCCATAAAGCCGGCTTCCTGCTGATGCCTTCTTAAGCAGCCAGCATTTTTAGGATCATGATTTTTAATCTCTTTATAAGCCTGTTTTTAAAACACTCAAGTCATTCACATTTCAAAGGTTAGTCTAGCCACCGAATAAAACTAATAAAGTCAAGGTCCCCAGAAGTATAAGCTGGGATTTCCACTCAGTAAATGCCTTTTGTATCATAAAGCTATTGCATCCCAGGAGCTCAAACACGAGGCAGTCAGGCAGCAAGGGAAGCTGCTCTCACAAACTCAAATCAGGAGAAGAATACGTGACAGGAAGCATTACTGTCACAGGTTCAAGCACTCCAAGTTGAATTCTAATGTATTCCTCACACTTGAAACACGCACAGTTCAGAGATGTAATTGAGCAAATCCTCCTTCAACGGTTTGCAGGCAAGCAGAAAGAGGAGAAAGCAAGAGTATTATGAAATGAGTGGATGGCTGGTTTTTAGGCAAGAAAGAAGAGATATAGAGCAAACTACTGGGTCAGGCTAGACATCCTCTAATTCATTCCAAATCTTGGCAACTGGAGGTAAGGACACACTACACGAGTTGACTCAGGATCTTGGCTGAGTCAACAGTCTCCTGAGTTTAGAGGCTGCAGAAGTTGGACACTTCAGCATCCTCACTACTGGTTTAAAAGAATTATTCAACTATTTTCATGGGATATTTCTTAATTACAGCATGCTTCAGAGGTATAAATAACTCAGTGAGGTTTTGGCTTGTTGGAAGGTGGCAAATTTGTGCGAGAGGAAGAATTTGCTACTCCCGGACCATGCTGACAGCCTTGGAAGGCAGACTGCTCCGGTGTCTCCGCAGATGTTTGTGCACCCAAAGCAGAGGCAGCGCTGGCTCTGTGTACACTCGCTGCCATCGTGACTCCTGTGAAGGAGATGGTCACTACACGGAGACAGAAAAAGGTGGTTTCTGCCATCCTTTCATCATGGAGCCTCTTGGCAGGCAAAGCAAGAGAGGGAGCCAGTGCTGAGGACAAGCTCATGAGAGCTATGCTCTTAAATAAGCAGATTAACAGTTATTTCTAGACTGCATATTACTCCTTCCATCACCCAGAACTAATTTCATCACACACACTCAGAAATAAGCTGTGAAATGATAGAAGTGAATGCCTCAAACTGCATTAAATCTAGAGCACAAGTTATTTTAACTGAATAAAGCTGAAGAGACCTGGTCACACTCATATACCTCCTTCAAGCACAACTTACCATACCGTTCTTCTTATGATAATAGCTGAGGACTGGGAAGCGACCGCCGTGGCGGAACGCGGCCACCTTCCGAAGCGCTTCATCCTCGATGGATTTGGGGACAATGACGACTGCAGGGTAGGAAGGACAGACAGAGAATTCCTTATTGATGCAGCTCAGACGCCATTCATCTGTCTGAAAGAGATGAGAATATTGAAGCTTTGTGTCAAAAAATGCATATTGCTGCTATACGGTATAGCATTAAAGAAGAGGAACTTCTGCATTCAGAATAAAATGTAAACACACAAATTATCAATGTTTTATTCAATTTGGCACCACAGAAAACCTGTTGTCACCATTGGCAGTATCGGTTTTGCTCATCCAGAAATTGGGACTCCCCTCTAACAGGATAATATGCTGGCATGTCAGACCAAAGTTCATCAGCGCAGAAGTCTGTCTCCAACAGTGACATAAAGATGCAATTCAGGAACAGAAGACAAACCTGACTCCTCTCTCCAGTCCCTTCTTTATCACTCTCCCCCAAATGAGATATTAGAAGGTATATATTCCCATCTGGCCCTTTTAGTGTCCATTTATAGGTCTGTTGACTGATTTTTCTTGGTGTTTGTCATACTATCTTGCTGCAGTAGCTCATTACCCTGAGTGCAGATACTTCCTTTTGTTGCCTACAAGCTTTGAGCAAGTCTTGTTCTTGAGACATGGGATTTTTTGAACACTAGTTCCACATTTGGTATATCCACATCCCCTGTAAACAGCATGCAGCAAGCCCACATCGCCAGGAATGAGGATTTATGGCTTTTAATCCTTCCTTGGGTACATCAGGCAGCATGTCTGTGCTGTACATGACAAAATGATTTACAGCTCTTCCTGCAAAAGCCCTTCCTGGAACTATTACATCACCTAAGTGCGAAGGTCTCCTCGTGAGCTCTAGTTACGTAATTTTGCAGCTTCCAGCAGCCAAATGCTTGGGAAAGAACCTACTGAACACTGGCACCCTGCAGGTTATATTTCTGGCAGCCACAGAATACCAGATACCCAGGGCCAGACACAGGACTTGGCTCTGACTGTGTTAAAACCAAAGGTCAGCGAGGGGCCAGGTCGACGGGGAGGCCTCACGTACTGAAATCCAGGCTAGAACTGCGGGCACTGCTCTCACTGCTGGCTGAAAACGGAGAATTTACAGTCTCAAACGGCTTGGGGGTTGCATGAGGATACCATCCTCAGATGAGAAGCAGGAACAGCAAGATTTTAGTCCGGATTTTTGCAAACTTCGGTCTCAAATGCAGTTTTACTCCTGAAAAAGAGAGGGTGCTCAGCAAATTCTAGAGACATAAAGGGCTTTCAGGGACTTATTTGCCCAGAGGGGCACAGAAAAAGGAGCTCACAGCAGAAATGTTTGGCCTAAGACTGAGCTCTCTGTGCCCTCAACAGCAGGGACAGCTTTGCTGGGCTGCACTTTCAGCCGATGCATCCTTATTCTGTATTCATTATATCCAACAAAACCTGTGGGCACAAGCTTGGCAGAAAAATGACCCAGAAACCTCTAAAACATGCTTTGATTTTAACAGTGTCAAACTCTTAGAAGTAGCAGCCGAACAGCAATCGGATTTGCCCATGGAAAGCTCCAGGCAAATAAAATTAATAAATAAAATGAAATTTAAAAAGCCTTTCAAAGAGCAACAGATAGAAAAAGAGACTTTGATAGCAGCTATTATTAAGCAGCAATGTGAAACTGGCATCAAATGGCAAGGAGGACCCTAAGTAACTCCTCAGATGCAGTGTTTTGGGCATAGATGATGAAGCATGAAGATGAAGGCAAAAAACAAACACTCTGGTGTGGTAGCCTTTGAGGGACTGGCTGCCACTGATATCACCACTATGGAAAGCAATGAAAGAGGATCGACCTGATTTATGTCCCACTTTGGTAATTTAACTCGGCCCACAACCTCCTCCTCTCCCCATCTACAACATGGGGCAGATGATACTGTTGTGTTATCTGGTTATAATTTACTGTTATATGTGGAGGAGGAGAAGAAAGGCATCAATTAGCACCATTTGTCTCCCGGAACATATCGACTTTTGCAGAGATCCAGTTAATCTCTGCAGAGCCAACTTCAAATTGATAAAACATGAAGTAGATGACGGTAAAACCTAACCAATGCAAAATTCTCTTTTACTTTACTTAGGGTACCTGTAATTCTCAGAATTAAAACATCTGCCATTACTAACTAGAAGTGTGAGGGGAGAGCCATTCAACTACGCACAGCAAAAGATGCAGCTGCAGGAAGACGCAAGGATGTCAGGAAAAGAAAAATAGGTTTCATCCTTAGAGATCAACTAAAATCATGCAAAATGAGACTCAAAGTGCAAGGCTAACATTTATTGCTCCTCACCGCAAAAGAGATCTGTACTTTTTAGGCCTATTGAAAAAAAAGGCTACAGTAACTTACTCTCCTCCTCAAACTTACAATACCAAAAAAATAAAAGCCTCTCGAGAAATTCATGTAAAAGAAATCAAGCTTCACTAAGAAGCCTTCAAGATAAGCCAAGACACCAGCAGCCATCTGGAAGATGCTTGCAAAGCAGCAATGACATAAGCTATTACCAAGGAAGAAGCAGGAGGCAGCAAGTCCTGTTAGTAACAGATTGCATGTAGACCAGGAGCACAACCACAGACGTGGGCAAAGATTGATGCTCGTCAGTAAAATGTGGGTTGCTCCTGCCATTGCAGGCTGAGCACAGAAACAGAAAATCCAGATATTTCTGAGAAGCCCTCAGGTGCTATAGAAAGCAGAGTTAAAATGGCCAGAGAGCTCTAAGCTCTGTCCTGCATAGACAACATTATAAAAATATAGAGAATAAAGAAATTTAGTTTGGTGGCAATGAAATTCCTTCACGTTAATGACATAACTATTACCCAAACTCTTCCTCAGGACCATAAACTTCACATGAATTGAAGATTAAACTCAATTTTCAGAATTTATAGCACACTGTTACAATATCTTGCAGTTGTAGAAGCTGACAGGAGGGAAACCTCTCCATCCTGATCTGTTAAATCTTCTGAATCCCCATAAGATAGGAAACCCAGTGCATATACTCTGTAATTCCATTTAAGCATTCAGTTATGGAATAGTACAATGAGGAATAAAGTTTTTATACAAGTTACACCTGGGATGCTTGTAACCACACAAATTGCAGGCACTACCTAAGTGCTTCAAGAAAAAAAATAAATAAATCATGAGCTGGATGAGCAAACCTTAACTGTAATGTGCATCTTCCTCACTATTCCTCTATTTGTCAATGATATCTTCAAAGTTTCATCTTTGAAGTAATTTGGAGCCAACAGGCACAGCAGTTTTTGCTCCATTCCTGTGACATTTATGTAAAGGTATCAGCTAATTCCACAGATTTGCAAGTGAGCTGCTGGGTCTATTGAAATGTTGGATTTAGTTGAACAGCAGTGCAAGGACTAGATGTTTGAAAAAAGCCCTTATAAATATTTTAATTATAATGTACGATTACATCCTGATATCTATATTATATTAGACAGCTAAATAACTTTTTCATAGGTTTACTTTGCTGTTATAGAATGGGCTCAGAGGTTTAAAACTCACATGCAACACAAATGTGGAATTCATAATGCACTAGAGGTGCACTGGGGGGGAAATGCAGTTCTCGACAAGCTGTTACCATATTGAGGAAGGCAAAATACAACAGATCCAGATGGATGATTTAATGGAGAGGGAGGTAACCTTCTGTATTGCACTCATTTGACTTTTCAGAGAGAAAGAAAAATGTAATCAGCCATTCTCTTACTCCAGCCTGTCACATAAGGGAGTGTAATTACAGAACAAGCAATATTTGGTCAACAATATTTTTAGCTGCTGTTCAGGAAAAGTAAATCACTTGAACATGACTTTTGTCACCATTTCTTCGACAAGGAGTTGCAGCTGAAGTTTTTGGCTTAAAAGCCAAGAATTAATCAACAGCTGTTAGCCAAGCATATTAAGGAATGAATTATTGCTGTTGAAACCTATCACTATAAAATATATTAAAAAATAAGCCTTCCAAAGAGTGCACATTCAAAAAGCCAAGAGAACCACAAATAAGCTGCTGCTGCACTTTTAAATCTGTACACAGGGAAAAAATAGCAAATCAATGGATTAGTGTTAACAGCTGCGCTGCGTGGTGGTAAACACAACAGTCTAAAGTGATTAGATTCCTGAAATGTAGAAAGGATTTCAGCTCAGCACAGAAATCAAAATGGGAGTGGAAGCAGAACCCTCTTCTGCACTTTATTTAGCTCTGAGGGATTCCCCTTCTGCTGCTCTCACATTCCCTCCACTCCCACCCAAATAGCAGCCTTCAGCTTCCTGCCTTTTGATTCTCATTGAAATGCCTGCAAGCTTCCCCTGCTGAGCTGAGAGAACGTCTGCTGCTTCGCCTCCAAAAAAAGAGAGTGCTCTGATCATGCGTTTGAATTAATCAACTGAGATGCAATGGAAGCTGCGGTGTTAGTCGTACAAAAGAGCCATTTTTAGGATTTCTGACAGCAGGCGGCAAAGATTTGAGAGCACTCTAATGATGAGACAAAAGCAGAAAAGTCTTTCCTAAGCTTTAATTTTTTTAGAGATTTTTATCACAAGAATCTGATCAAACTGTTATTAGTCATATACAGGAAGTGACAAATGCTGCAGACAGGCTGGGTTGCAGATAAAAAAATCGATTTTTTGATGATGTACTAATGGATGTGGTCTCAGAAACCTCCAAAAATACAGCAAGGGCACTATTTAATGTAACAGAAACTTGCAGCAATAGGAGATGCCAACCCAAGCACTATTAAAGCAGATAGGACCCTGCAACCGAGCCAATTCTCTTCCTGCATCAAGTTCAGCATCCTAAAAACAAGTCTGACAGACAGACACAACGTGTAATTTGTTGGGATTTCTACCCTACAGGCACTGAGATAATGTCAGCATGAGCTGGGAACACCTAGAAGGGTAAAACTGGAGATTTCCATTGCTAAATCCTCTCAATATTTTCCTATTATGAAGAATATTTGGAATTCACATTTTGTATCTACTCTTATCTTCCTATAGAGCTATGAAGTCCTTGGTCATTTTAAGCAGGCCAAAACTCCTCATTCTTATAAAGAGAGGCCCATTTCCATAGGGCGAAAACATTTCCCACATTCCTGTCTTCTGAGAAACTTTAACACAGGCCTTAAAGCTCCCTTTGCCTATGGCGTCGCGCACAGGCCAAACAGACATATTTAACACATATACAGAATTACTCACTCTTTAAACACATCAGGTATTTCAGTCACACTCATTTTCCACACAGGCACAGGCTGCTAGTTTTACCATCCAGGATTTCCATCCCAGACATTGCTGAATGAAATGCTTCAAAAAACTGTTTGCACAAATCTATTTTCTTATATCAACCATTAAGTAATGGTTCCAGTATATCTGAATGTCTGTGTAAACCCTTGAGATCCAACTTACCAGCGAACTGAGAAGCTCAAATTCTTGCTCAGGTAGAAAAGAGCGCCAGCCATCTTCAACAACCTCAAACATGGGCCGGTAGAAAAACGGATACATGAGAGTGACAGAATCCAAGGTGGAAAGAGCCTGAGTGGAAGAGGGAGTTAAGTTTAGTTAGTCAGGAAGTCTAGGAAGTCAGTTAATTCATTCAAATTGCTATTCATTTTCAAAGCAGGATGGTGCCTTCCTATAGCGTTGCAAATGCAAATTTAGGCCACAGGTCTATGCACAGGGATTTAAGACTTATTTTTTAGCTTGTAGAGCCATTACAGGAGATTTCACTGCTATTTGATGTATTTTTTGTCCCAGTACTATATCTGCAGAGATATCCACAGAGCAGAACAGCCAGCTTTCCCAGAACAGCAGTGCTCTGCTGCTGTCAAGAGGAGCATTTGGTACAGTGAGCTGCAGCCCATCATAAGCAGAATTTATCAACTGTTTCCAGAGTAACAGCATTTGTCCAGTTGCAGAAAGCAAAACACTAGAAAATGGTGACAGAAGAGAAAGCCTTCAACATCACTCTGGTGGCATGTCCTGGCCTGCTGTGGCATGTCCTTAATTTCGTCTGCCACCCTCTGTTGCCACATAAAATAAATTACTGCTGCTGAATCACAATGCTTTACAAAGAAAAAGCTTGATACCTTTTCATTTGATACAAAGATGCTGAATCCATCAGCAGAATTGTAGGCAACAGTTACTCTGAGAACATAAACAGTTTTACCTGGGGTGGGGAAGGAGAGAGTACTGTATAATAAGCTTAATGACTGACAGTTAGATGGAATATAGTTTAACAGCCACATAATGTGATCTGCTTTTTTAAATGCCACTTAAGTTTCTACTGCTTCCTGTAGATTTTTCCATATAGCATCACTCACAAAGGCTACAGTGAATAACAGTGCAGCAAAACATGAGAAAAATGAACCCTGAACAGGCCCAAGTGAGCACATTTTGCATAATATTCACCTGAGTGATATATCATTATGAAGTCTTACCTCAATAGAGCTAGCGATGTTCAAACACTCCTCCATTCCAGGTATATCCAGCTGAATAATGCGCAGATCTTTACATTTTATGATGATGGTACCCAGGGAGCCCACAAACCTACAGCAAGAGATGAAGAAAAAGTCTCTTAGGAACACGATCTGCTAAAGTATGATGGAGATGCAACCGCCTACAAAATTCCATTAGCGCTAATTCATGTGCAGTATCATCCATCCGGAGGGAGAAGAAAGGAGGGGGGATCTATTTGAGTATTTGTAAGTTGTGCTCTGCTCATCTTATCTTTGTGATATGGCAGTGAGTGGAAGCATTAGAAAACAGAAGGTTTTCCCTCACAATTTTGCTTTGCTAAAAATACATTAAAAAAAAAAAAAAGAGGTGGACTCAGCTATTTTCTGATGCCCCTGGAAGACTCAGTTGGAAACTTCCAGATTCATTAGATGTCTTGAAGCTTCAAATTGCTAAAAAAAAAAAAAAAAAAAGATGTTTGAGTGGATTTTTTTTTGAAAAAGTATCTCAGTCTGGCTACATTACATTCCCTTGTCTTTTACAAAAATAAGACTTTGCTCTCCAAAACCTGTAATGCCATCCAACTGTTTCTTCTGCAGGTCTCAGAAGTACTGGTCTTATCACTGGTGTTTGTAATGTAACTCAACCCAGAAAGTGTTTTGTGTTTCAGTGTTTAAAAAACAAAACAAAAGAGAGACACAACAACACACAGATGCCCTCTCCTGCCTTTAACACATACCTGAAAGAATGATGCCCAAACAGAAAAAAAATGAGTTTCTTCTTCATGCTACCTAATCACTAGTGTTCACAGAAATTCTGTGGGTTGGCAAAGCAAAGAACTAAGAAAAAGCAGCCAAGTTTGCTTCTAGGCCACAATGATGCAAGCACCAGCAGACGGTGATGGAAGCAGCAGACTCTGACCAAAGCTGAGGAATCAAGTCCTTTAAAGATTAACCTTTAAAAGGCCTCTAGTTCTTTAAATTCCCTCTACACTTACCCTGTAGTTAGACCAAGAACGTACAAGGAGAGAGAGATACATGCCCTAAGAGACCTAATTATCAAGCTCTGGGTTGTTTCCTACATTTCTTTAAGCAAAAGCTTCACGTCAGATCACTGGAGACCATTCCTCTCTCCAACAAACCCTACAGATCATATATAAAGTTGCTTAAAAATTAAACAGTTTGACGATCACTTGACAGTTACAGGAAAATATTATTTTGTACTACAAGTAGGAAAGTAGTTTTTGAGCCCGTATTTTGTGCACCAATAATCAGAAGTGCCACACTGGAAGTTTCTACAGCCTTTACCAGTGAGCCTTGAATATTGGAGGGATTGGAGTAACAACTAAAATATCCTCTCTCTTTTTTTTTAAATACTGCAACTGTATTTGCATGAAGGAATTCTCAAGGACAGAGATAACTACCCAAGGGACCTTCTACAAACTAGGGCCAGCAATAACACCTAAGACTGCAGACATAACTGTTACAAATCAGATGCTGAATTACCATTTCTTTACTCCCTGGTAACACAACTTAGTATCAGATGAGTAACGAAGGTTTTAAGTTGCATTCTCATTACTACCAGGCTCAAAAAATAATGACATTTGTCTGTAAGTATATTCCAAGCACGATTGTGGCCAGTTTAGTACAAGTGATAAAGAGGACAGCACCAAAGCACTCCGATAAGTGAGTAGTATAGGATGGGAATAATTTTAAGAGCCTCTGCTCCTTTCTATCCTTTGGCCAAGTAGCTGGGTATTTTTAGAAACACTAAAATAAAATTGCAGCACAGGAACAAGTTTAACCAGTGTCTGGAAAAGTATCAGTTTTAGATTTTGAAGAAGCCTGATATTTTTAATTGCTGCTGTTTAGATTTCCTTCCTTGGTAGGAAAGCAAGAAAATCTTTCTTCCAGACTACTTTAAAGGGTGAGGAAAACAAGGCTTGACTTCGTAGCAAAAAAAAGTATGACTAAACTGAGAAAAATACTAAAGTGAACAACTAGAATACAACTACAAGATGAAATGACATTTCCAACCCAACAGAAGGTTGGAAGATTCAACTCTGCAGCCTCTCTGACACAAGCAGGTGGGCAAGAATAGAAATGACTCAGGTGCAGTAGTCACCACTCAGCTTTGCTGCCTCCTCTTGCTGTTAGCGTTACCAATCTCCACAAGCACTTGTAGAGTAAGGGATTGACACTCTCCAGCAACAGGAGAATGATCTGGGACCAAGAAGATCTGAAGCTGACTTCTGGCTCTGTAATCAGTTTTGCTGGAAGCAACTTGGGAAATTGCTTAACAAGGACTTCAGCTTCACCTCTGAGGAACAGTGATACCAATATATCCCTTATTAAGTGCTTTAGGAGCTACCAGTGAAATACATAGTGCTACTAACAAAAGACACAAGAAATTTAAATCGAGAAGGTCTACCTTTTAAAAGAAAAAGGTCTTAAGATGCAACAGCTATTTATCGGTTTCCAAAGGGAATAAGAATCTGCCAGCCCAAGACAACATCCCACCCCATGTTCTAGCCAACCAGGCAAGTCTCCCGCCCAGATTGAATTTGGGGAGGCCACAGTATGAGCCTGTCTTGAGAACCACGTTTCATCCTATAACAAGAACTAGGTACAGCCAGGAGGAATTGGGAGACGCACCTTTTCTCAATGGAGTCGATATTGGAGTGCAGCAGCCAGAGCTCCTCAGCGTCGTCCTGGCGCCGCGAGGACAGAATGAGGTGATGGCCCGTGAGACACAGCGTCCCCTCCACGGCGGGGTAGAACGGCCGGTGCAGGACGACGTTATCCACGCGGGGGGTCTTGATGAGCTCCGCAAACTCCATGTTTCCTAGCGAGGACAACAGGCCCGGGAAGCCTGACGCTAGCTGGGAGATGCAGGAGCCCTTAGCAGCACCAACAGCGCCAGGATGGAGGGGAACCCTCTCTGCAAGCCGTCAGGAAGCCCTCTCAGATGCCAAAGATGAGCAGGGTCATAACACAAGGGGGGCTGCGCTGTTGGAAACAACCTCCCTTATTCCTATCAGGGCGGATAAGAGGGAAAAAACAAAGAGATTAAGGACGGGAAAAGGGACAAGGGAGAAGAAAGAGCATCCAGAGAGCAGAAATACCAGTGCAAGTGCCTGGGTGTGGAAGGGAGGCTGGAAACGGGCAGCAGGTGCCACAGCCGCCGCTTCAGGGAGGGCAGATGCAGCTCCGAGGCTGACGATCCCGGCGGGGTGGCCGGGGGGGGCCCTTGGTCCTTGACAGAGGGAGAGGCAGCGCCGGGAGCCCCTCGGTGCCAGACGAGGGCTGTAAAAGGGGGCGCTGGGGAGATCCTGAGGGCGGCTGGGGAACCCTCGGTGCCTGAGAGGAGCCGCGGGGGCTGTAAAAGGCCGATTGGGGGACCCCTCGATGCCCTGGGGGGCTGTAAAGGGCCGGTCGGGGGAGCCGGGGGACCCCTCGGTGCCCGCGGGGGCTGTAAGGGCCTTTCGAGGGTCCCGGGGGACCCCTCGGTGCCCAGCGGGGCTGTAAGGGCCGGTCGGGGGGGAGCCCGGGGGACCCCTCGGTGCCCAGGGGGTCTGCGAGGGCCGCTCGGGGGTCCCGGGGCCCGGGGGAGCCCTGGGCTCGCGGCTGGGGGGCCCGGGCCCAGCCCCGGCCCGGCCGCGCTGCGTTACCAGCGGTAACGGCCGGAAGCGAGCGCGACCTACCCAGGACGTGACGAGCCCGGCGAGCCGGCCCCACGTGACCCCTCCCGCCCCGCCCAGAGCCAATCCCCGCCCGCAGCTCCCCTGTGAGGGCGGAAGAAGGGGCTCGGCGTGCCCTCGCCCGTACAGGAAGGAGCGCTCCCCGGCGCGGCTCGGCGCAGCCCGCAACCACGAAACTACCGTTCCGCTCCCCTCGCTCCCCTCGCTTTTAGGGCGGGAGGAGAAGGGGCGGAGCCACGAGAGGGGGAGCCAATGGGACAGCAGGGGGCGTGGCCAAGGAGGGTGCGAGGCGGGAACAGAGGGTGGAGCGCGAGAATGGGGATTTTCGGGGGTTGAGACCCAAAATTGGAGGGTCTCCTTTTCCCATTCCACAAGGGGATTGAAGCCATTTTAGCCATTAATTATACTAGACATTTTAGCATCCTGCTCTACACTTCTCTCCCTTGCAGCTAGACACCAAGGAGACTGAGAAGGGAGGAACAGGGAGGATAGGCAGGATCCTGACGGCTGATATACGACCGAGGTGTCAAAAACGCCTGATATTATAAACATATTTACGTGTTGTTTTGTGATGCATGGCAGGATGCAAGGAGAGGAGTGTGGATTAGCCACTAATTAAGGTTTCTCAGTGCTTAGGACCCCCTGGTAACATCTACCCGAGGCTTTAGTGGCTTCTGTGTGGTTATTTCTGCATCCTTTGGTGTGAAGCCAGAGCCCAACTTCAGCTCCTGTCTATGGGGCATGAGCCGGGCTGCCAAAGAGTTTCTTACCTACATAGTGTGTCCTGTGCTGCACATTGCCCGGGCAGGTCTGGAACCAAAGGAGCAAAACTCCTTTTGGCATTTCGGGTTCATTTCCGAAGTCAGAACTCTATATTCCAAAGTCAGCTCCTGTATTCACACGGTCGGTTTATGGGTGTTTGCCACCCTGGATCTATTCGGGGTCTCTACCCACAAAGTCTCAGGGCAGCCCAGTTGTTTCCCCTTCGCTTTCTGTCTGCAAATCTGCCCCAAAACCCTCCTGCCCCACAGCCCCTTAGTGCACCTGGGCTCCCGCCTATTCCCCTTGTGCTTTTGGGAGGATGAATTTTCCGTATGGAAACTTGAAAGACTCGTAGGCAAAAGCCCTTGGCTCAAATCTGCTTCCTTCCAGCCCTGCCTATTGCAGCGCGAGTCATCCCGCTCTCCTGGGCTTGTTTTCCTGCTGGGAAGGTAAAGATTAATAATAGTTGGAGCAGACTGCGCTGAATCCTGTGTTTCAACATCGCCGGGTGCAACGGAGCCTTGCTATCAGAGTCATTTTACGGTCTNAACCCTCCTGCCCCACAGCCCCTTAGTGCACCTGGGCTCCCGCCTATTCCCCTTGTGCTTTTGGGAGGATGAATTTTCCGTATGGAAACTTGAAAGACTCGTAGGCAAAAGCCCTTGGCTCAAATCTGCTTCCTTCCAGCCCTGCCTATTGCAGCGCGAGTCATCCCGCTCTCCTGGGCTTGTTTTCCTGCTGGGAAGGTAAAGATTAATAATAGTTGCACTGAAGCCCGTGTTTCAACATCGCCTGGTGCAACAGAGCCTTGCTATCAGAGTCATTAAACGTTATTACGGTCTCCTAAGAAGAATGAGAGATGTACGGGACGTAATGAAAAGTACAACGTGTGTCTTTTAATAGTGGAAGAGAAAAACAACCACCTGAGAACCCCTTTTTCCCCGCGGCCCCTGCAGCTTGTGGCTCGTGCTGCCTTCCTGAGCCCTGCTTGTGCTCCCCAGCATCTTTAATACAACCTCATGTGTGCTCAGGGGATGCAGCTTCCCTGCGCAAGGGAGAGGAAAAGCACAGGGGTTTGTGTGGACAACTTGGATTTGCAACTGCACATAGGCAGAAAACAAGGTTAATCCACGTTCAGCAGCTTTTGAAGGCTTCTGGTAGGACAAGTTTCTTGAGGAACAACCTCCTTCCTAAGCAGGAGTTGCCCACGCAGCCATAAACCACCCAGCCAGAAGGAAATTGTCTGGCCTGGGCAGGAGAAGCTCCCTGGAAAGCAGGTTGAGGAGATGTCCTGTGTCCAGCCCCTCTTCCCAGCTGCTCCTGGAAGGACCCAGCGCAATGGGAAACACTGGGAGCGGCTCCTCTCATGCCCTTGTAGGATGTTGGATGCTCTGAAGCCACCACATTTCCCAAATTAGAGGTATTTAGCATCAGGTTCATCCTTTCTGCTACACGTGCTCCTCCCAACAGTGTTTCACTTGTGAAATCCAAGTAATTGGCTTCCGAATCCTGAAGGAACCACCATCCATATGCTGCAGTCGCACGGTCATTTGCTTCTTGGAGAAGCACAAGTGCTCTTAGGGCTCAGCTCTTTCCTTCTTTTCATCCCTGAAAGAGATTTGGGATTTATTATCCAAGCAGACAAGCATCTCCCCTCTGCCGTCCTCCTAGGGAGAAGAGGGAAAGAGCGGCAAGAGGAAGGTCTTTGTGCCCCAAAATCAGCTGGAAAGCCACAGCTGTCTGCACCATAAACTCAGGGCACTCTATAGGGATCTGCTACATCTTTCATGTGTTACAGCCTCATTTATTAGGTGGAAACACAGATGTTTTGACAGTTTAGCTCTAGAGCTAATGGGATTAGGATGGGATGGGATTTAATGATTGGATTCTCAGAAGACGCATTATGGTGGGGCCTTATCTCCTCTTATCAGCTCCATATCTGCCTTTTGAGGAGCCTTCTGCTATCTGAACCAAAGGAATCCCTGATCTTTTGCCGTGTGGAGGGAGAGAAACAGGGGGAGGATAATTTGACAACAGAAAAGGGAAACCTTTGCAATAATAAAGGTTTTCTGCTACACAGCATCATGAAAAGGGGACACAAATGATCTTGACCTGCCCATGGTTTTAAATGGGAAGATGCTTAAAGATAATAAGATGCTTAAAGATAATAAGAATATGAGAAGATAATTAAACAGGCATTTATATAGTGAGTTTAGTTTGTAAAAGGAACAGCTTTATTTTTTTTCTGGAGTTCACAAAGTATTATGTAATTCCTGTGAACAGGGNTGTGGAGGGAGAGAAACAGGGGGAGGATAATTTGACAACAGAAAAGGGAAACCTTTGCAATAATAAAGGTTTTCTGCTACACAGCATCATGAAAAGGGGACACAAATGATCTTGACCTGCCCATGGTTTTAAATGGGAAGATGCTTAAAGATAATAAGATGCTTAAAGATAATAAGAATATGAGAAGATAATTAAACAGGCATTTATGCAGTGAGTTTAGTTTGTAAAAGGGACGCACCGGAGATCACAAAGTATTATGTCATTCCTATGAACAGGGTTTTTCTCCCATCAGTTTCTGAAACAGCAAATGGGGACACTGTAAGTCGCTAAAGCAACCTGTTTGTGAACTGATTTTTTTCTTTTTTTCTATTTAAACCCTATTTAAATGAAAGCAGTGGTTCTGAGGAGTTTTCCATAGGGTCCATGGAGTTTTTCTGTGTCCCTGGAGGTGGCTGCACTGAGGGAACTCTTCATTTCTTCACCGCTGTGTTCTTGGGATCTAACAAAATTGAGGAAATTCCGGAATAGCTCCTGTGAAAACTGCATCAGGAATTACCTCTTGAAGAACATAAATCAATGTGTTTTCAAAAATGACTTTCCAGGGACTTTATGGAGACTTAGGGGCTACTGTGTGGCTACCAGTCCCATAAACTACACAGACAGGGGAAATGAACAGGTATTTTTTAAATTTCAGGAGCTGGAACTGCATGTCGGCTTTGTTAACTCAGCAGTGAACGTTTAAGTTGTGCTGAATGAAGTCAAATCTGAATTAGGGCTTGCCAGACTGAGTACCTGCAGCCCTCACTCTCTTTATTGGTAGTAACTTAAGGCTTTGTATGACATATGGTTCATCAGGGAAAAAAAGGTCTTAGTGTGGAAGCAAATGATCTTCCTGTTAGATGTTCAGGGATGAAAATCTGTGCCTTCAGAATTCAATTAACTGTTCCAGTTAATAAAGAACGCGTGCCCTGCGTCCCTGTGCTTATGTGTGATAAAGAGATTAGAGACAGGATAGTCCAACAGGGTCGGACATGCTCCTGCATGCTGAAAGCCCCATTATTCCAAGCGCTGGTATGGGGAGAGGGACGGATTTAGAGCAAGGACTTGTCGTTTTAGGAATCAAAAAGGACACAGATAAAGTGTGGAGAGAGTCAAGCTGTGCTGTAACTTGCTGGCGATGCTGGAGCAGAGCAGAAGTCTCTTTAATGGCGAGATCAGAGACAAAGTGGAGCTGCTGTTACACTAGGATGACTTCGCCTTGGTGTGCGTGAAGAAACGGGGTTGGAAAACTGAGTAACTGGAAATGGTCTTGCCTGGAAGTTGGTCCCTGGGAGCACTTAAGTACTGCAGGGGAGAGCCTTATTCAGTAACAACTTCTCCAAATTCAGAAAACTGGAGCAACGAAGCAAGCTGAAACCACAAGCCCTTGTCAAGAATCTGTTAAATCTGACACTACTACTAAATTCAAGCTTGGTATTTTGATTTAGAGTAAGAAAAAAAAAGAAAGAAGTATCATCCAGGTGACGATGACCTGGTGTTGGCATTGTGCAAAGCTTTGAGAATGAACAGGATTACTAAATACAATAATGCAGAATAGATTCCAGAAGACTGACCTGATGAAATAGGGTTTCTTACTATAGAAAAGGCATCAGATCTCATCAACCTGTGCTTTATTAAAATGTTCGTGAAAAACTTGGTGGAGACTGGCTACAAGCATAACCTCGAAAGCAGAATTATCAGGCAGGAGGGAGGTTACTGAGAAATTTCCTCAGGAGTCATTCTTAGATCAGAAAGTCTTAGTGTGAAGGAAATGTTCTCAATCCAAAGCTAGGATGTGTTATCAATACAGAAAAAGATTCAGGTATCATATAGGAAGAACAGGATCACCGTGAGGACTGAAGTAATAGAAATGAGATGAAATTCAGAGTGTAAATTTGTACTTCATGTGCAAGAAGACTCTCTTTTGCAAATAGCTTATTGCTGAAACAGCTAAGAAGAGCTGCCTGGGTGTATTAGTATGATCAGAGGGGAGTTCTGGGCCAAGGAGAAGGCAAATGCAGCTGTAAGATTTCAATATTACAGTATCAATATCACTCAATATCAATATCAGAGGGGGACTCAGACCTTCGATGTCTTTCTTGCACTGCAGATCCCCAAACTGGACACGGCTCCAGATGAAGGTTCACGAGGGAAATAATCACTTCCCTTGTCTTGCTGGCCATGTTTTTGCTGCTGCAGCTCATGCTTGGACATGAATTTATAGAGGAAAACAGAGGCAATGTCACCTTGAGGTGATAAGGAACCTCATCAATGTGGCTTATCAAAGCTACGTCCTGGGGAGCGACTCAGTTCAGGCTCTATCTTCACCTGGAAAAAAGTACCAGAAATTGTAAAAGAGCTATTTAATTGAGTACAAGAATCCTTAACCACATCCTTCTCCTTACACACACAGTCTAAACTTAGAAAGAAATCTCAGTTTTTATGAGTAGGAATAGCTCGCCATAGGAGAATTGTAGCATCTTCATTTCCTGACGTCTTCTGCTCATGACAGGACACCAGGGAAAAGTATTTTTTATCCATTTATATGAAAGTTTACAGAGAAAAGTTTTCCTGAATAGCCCTTAGGTGGATGACCCCCTTGGAAGGCAATAGGATAAGGCAGTTTGCTTGCTGTCCTCCCTCCTCCTTGAATATGTTCTCAGCATAATTGGAAAACAAGCAAAACTCTAGCCTAAATGCAGTAAAGGCCATTACGTTTAACTTGATGGATGATTTCACTCTATTTTTAAAGAGCCGTCAGGGTACCCACTTTCTAAAACTGCATCCATCGCATCCCCCCTTTTCTGAAGCACCTAATTAGCAGTATCATACAAGTCTCATTAAGCTGAGGTCCTCAGTTCATAATACTCCATGGTAAACGTATTGCTAGACCAAATCCGTGCTCACTGGGACAGATTCACAAACACTGATAATTGCAAAAGAGCAAACAAGGGAAAAAGAAGCCCAAATTTACATTCGTGCTGATGGGCTCAGCACTTCTTAACCGCTTGGAAAATACTTGATATTCTGGTGCAGATGCAACCTGTGTGAACGATGCAAGTATCGAAGAAATCACTACTCTTACTGGGGAATAAAAATGGAGAGAAATTAGCCCCATGACTATATCTGCATGGGGTGACGGGGAGATATGCAAGAAGACAAAAGGTTCTGGATTTCAACACAATGACATGAATGGTAGATCATATTTAATTCAAAAAATGTAGTGAACACTATGTTTTGTGAAGAAACAGCAAAGAACCTTCCTTTCTTTTGCTGCATTTTCTCCAGCTCTGTCGTTTCTCCCATGGTACAAAGTGCTTCACCATCCCCAGTGATGTTTTATTTGTGTGTCAGTAGACTCATCCAACATTGACCATCTTGACCTTCATATTATTGCGTGTTCAAGGGAGGAAATTAAAGTTGTTGGCTTTGCATCCAGAAATCATCATTCCAATGGCCTGAATTAGAAGCTCCTTGTTGAATATTTATAAAAATATGTGCATTCAATATCTACTAATTAAATAAACTCCACATAAAAAGAAACAAAAACAAAAACAAAAGTTGCTTGTCAAGTAAAAGAGGAGATGCTTATCTTAGGAGTAATGATTTTTTTTCCTTCTAAATTCCAAAATTGAGTCATTTTAAAAGGCTATGGTTGGTTAGATTGCACAAATAACTAGAGCTATTTGCCTGTAGTGCTCATGAGAAGTTAGAAGAGAGATGTGGCCACCTCGACATAACTCAGTGGCCAGAACATGTTCATGGCTGGTGGAGAACTTCATGTTTTTCCTTTCTTTGAATGCCTGTACTGTTTGGATTAGAGTAATAACTGATCGTTATTGATGATTTTAATGCTAAAATGCAAGCTGGGAAGACTCAAGCTGATTTGAACTCTCATGAGGATTCAGAGGGAATATCCAGAGGTCTTCCAGGCCTGTCTGTGCCACCTTACACAGGCTGCCACGTTACCTAGATGGTATAAGGAAAAGCACGAGAAGAGCAAAGCAGAAGATGCTCGTGCATGGAGGCCAGCTGAGATCTTAGCAAGCCTGGAGCAAAGAATGACACCCATCCAAAGCACAGGTGGATGCACAGATGCTTAGAGATAAATTCCTGACAAAAATGGGCAGGATGGAGGAGGGCCTTGGGCAGATCCCTCTTCCCAGACACATTGTTTGCCGTGCGGCGCCGTGCGGTGTCGCTCCGACCTGCTGGGCCCAGCACAAAGGTGCCGGGCTGCCGGGTGCACGCTTCAGCGGGCTCCTCCTCACCCCGCCACGGCCGCTCTCACAAACCCTCCTCCGGATCCGGGCCAAGCGCCGCTCCGGCCGACGGAGCGCGAGGCGCTTGGAGCAGTTTTGCCCTCCATGGGTGCATGGACTAGATCTGGGCGTCCTTAGATAAGACACGAGCACTGGCTGTGGTCTGCAGGGCATGGACACAATGGATCTCATCGAGGCGTTGAATCGGGAATAGCCCTCGGCACACATTCATCCCTGACCAACGTGCTGATCTCTGCCAACCCTGATGCTCCACAGTGTTTCCATCATATTCACTTGTTCTGGAATTTATCTGAGTGTTTTGTTTCGTTTTTTCCTCCCCAATATTGCTCATGACATTGGCCTAAGGAAATGAAGGCAAAATGGTTTATGAGTATGAGTTACTAAAACTCCAGTTACCATGGTGATGGCACAAGGGCCTTCATGGCCTGCTATGTGTAAAGCAGAAATCTTTACTAAGAGAAAGGAAAAGAAAAAGAGAAAGAAAAAGAAAAAAAGAAAAAGAAAAAGAAAAAGAAAAAGAAAAAGAAAAAGAAAAAGAAAAAGAAAAAGAAAAAGAAAAAGAAAAAGAAAAAGAAAAAGAAAAAG
>VWPW01012691.1:0-37355 GCA_013389825.1 Crypturellus undulatus | reverse complement strand
AAAAAAAAAAAAAAAAAAAAAAAAAAAAAAA
The DNA here is from genome assembly GCA_013389825.1 of Crypturellus undulatus. Lineage (NCBI taxonomy): Eukaryota > Metazoa > Chordata > Aves > Tinamiformes > Tinamidae > Crypturellus > Crypturellus undulatus. The sequence goes on along the minus strand of VWPW01012691.1, from coordinate 37,324 downwards.
AAAAAAAAAAAAAAAAAGGAAAAAAAAAAGAAAAAAAAAAAAAAAAAAAAAAAAAGAAAAAAGAAAAAGAAAAAGAAAAAGAAAAAGAAAAAGAAAAAGAAAAAGAAAAAAGAAAAAGGAAAAGGAAAAGAAAAAGAAAAAGAAAAGGAAAAAGAAGAAAAGGAAAAATTAAAAAAAAAAAAAAAAAAAAAAAGAAAAAGGAAAAGGAAAAGAAAAAGAAAAAGAAAAAAGAAAAAGGAAAAGGAAAAGAAAAAGAAAAAGAAAAGGAAAAAGAAGAATAAAAAAGAAGAAGAAGAAGAAAAAGAGAAAGAGAAAAATAAAAGGAAAAAAGAAGAAAAAAAAAGGAAAAAAAGGAGTATCACTTGTAAGGCACATAAAATTACTCAGAATTCCATAGCATGTTGCTTGCAGCTCAGAGCATCAAGTATCAAGATGAGGTGGAATAGTTGGATAGTACAGAACTGAAAAGATGATCTATAATCCCCAAAAATGGAAGAACTGAGATCATAGCAATGAGAAAAAAAAAAAAAAAAAGCATGTGGGATCCAGAATGCGGGTCCAACCCAGGAGAGGAATAGGAAGGGAATAGTTTTCTTCCAATGATTAGGGTGGTCTGGGTGAAAAATAGTGGGCTTAAAGTGCAGTAAGGACAATTCAGTATTGGATATAGGATAGTGTTTCTAGTGGGATGCACTATGGTGTACTGAAAGGCTGGAATTGTGTGGAAGGCCAAGTATTGATGGTATTCCCAAAGAGGTTAGACATCTTGCCAAAGGAAATATTTTAGGTTTATAATGGATTCTGCCTGTGGGATGAGTGCCACTAACTCTGAGGAAATCAGCTATTTCTTGTATTTTCAGTAACAGCACACGCAAAATCATACTGGCTGCATCCTTCTTGGTGAGCTGGTAAGTACCCAGGTACCCCCAATGCCCCTGAGGCCAACAGGCAGATTCTGGACACATCTGCGGTATTAAACTCTCTCCCACCCAAAGCAGAATGACGACATCCTGTCTGTTTTAAAAATCACACCTGCTCTGTGATGATTTCCAAACTCTGGAGATCATCCTGCTGCTTTCAACTAGGTGAACTTCAAAGCAAGATCAACTGGTCTAACAGTTTTGTGTGCGTATTTGCCCTTTCTTCCTCTACGATATTCTGTGACAATGAGTTGCACTGTCCCATTAGGTATAGTGTGGAGGAAGATTTTCTTTGAGAAGAATCTGTCTTTCAGAAAAGTCCATCATTTTTTTCCATAAATTATCTGCTGCTTCTTTGGTTATGATCATTCTGTTCTTGAGGACACAAGATTTTTACACTCCTGGTGTATATCCCTACATATTTGTCTCTTCCTGGATTGGAAGAGTCCTGGTATAGTTACTGTCCAGATGTATAAAAATTAGTCCCTGATTTTCACTAGCCTTACTATGATTCTTAGTATTTCTTTTCCTAATATAGGTTGGCAGAGACAGGGTGCACAGTATTCAGCATATTGTACCCCAGAATTTGTGTATAGTAACGTAAGATTTTCATCAATACCCTTTCTGACTGTCTCTGTCATATCTGTGATGATTTTTTTCTCTGAATTACTGTCTGGAAACACTTATTTCCTGGAAAGTAAAAGTGAGCTTGTCATCGCTGAATCTCATTTGCCATCTGGTTGCGCTGCCACTCGGTGCTGTGGGATCCTTGCAGGCTCCTTGTGCTCGGTTTTAGTTTCACTACCCTGAGCAACATTCTGTCACCATCACATGGCAGTAGGATCAGGTGGTTTCCATCCCCAAAAGAAAACATGTTTGAAAACCCAATTCTTTTTGGAGGGTTTGAGAAGAGATGATGGCAGTTGAAGTGTCTACAAGAGGTTGACTTGTCCAGACACCTAGAGAAGGGCGCTCACCCCAGAAGCTCCTCCACATCAACGGGACAAGATGGGGCAATAAAACAGCTTGTAGTGAAGACCACTTTGCTGAATTTATTTGCATGATTTTGCAGCCGTGATTCCTATGATTGATTCTAGACTCCTTCCAAGGCCTACTCTTCCCGCACCAGGGCCCATATCACTGGAGCCAGCTCCAAAGGGTGACCACTATAGGGATAGTTGCTTGGACACCACGACCACTGCTCAGTCCTGTTGCATATATCTTTGCCAGAGACCAGCAGATTGAGAAAGGTTGATATTGATCTTGTTTTCTATCAGGTCTCTCTGTCCTAGCAGCTCTGTTCTATCTATTTATCGCTTGCTCTTGTCACAGTCAATGGTTTTCTTTTGAATTTGGTATTCGTGTTAGGTCTGGAGAATACCCAGCGTGGAGGGACCAAGCGCTGCCCACTGAACTGAGAAGGACATTGAGCAATAGGAGCTCCCCCAGACCCCCTCCTTCTGCTCAGAAACTCACTATAAATATGAGGATCCTCAGCCTGGCCACTCATCAGCAGCACAGCTCAAGCTTGTCTTGACTCTCCCATCTCCAGCCTTGCTGAGATCCCAACTAAAACCCAGCCATGAGGTTCCTCTACCTCGTCTTCGCTGTCTTCCTCCTGGTCTCCCTGGCCGTTCCAGGTAAGAGGGTAAATTGCATTGGAAAGTTAAGTTGGAGAAGGGCTGGGTAGCCAGTAAGGGTAAGAACTGCATTGCGGAGGTGTGGGGCATACTGATTATCAGTTTGAACATGGATCTTCACACCTGACTTTGGAGGTTGGGATATGTTTGTCCACATACAGATATCTATGTATGTCTACGTATCTATGTAAAGTATGTAGATGTGTGCAAGTCTCCTATAACTGTGCTTTGGTTACCCTAAGTTGTCTTAAGTGGGGCTAAATGACAACATGCTGTGTGGCATCCTGCGTCTAGAAACCGATAACCTCTTTTAGAGGCTGAAATTCTGGTTCTCGCCTCCCTCTTCAGTGAATCTAAGGGAGATTCTGGGCTCCTTGGGCAGGAGCGTGGAGGTGTGGGAGGACAAAGCAGGACATCCCAATGAGGAAGGTCCCATACAACTCACCAGCCATGTGCTTACCCATGGAGACAACGGGAGGGCTGGACAGGGAGGCTCTGATGCTCCTTTCCTGACTCCAAGCCCTCTCCCTTTTCCTCTCCCCCACAGGCTATGGGAGCGGGAAGTTGCCCTGCCCAAAGGAAGGGGTATGTGCCAGCACGTGCGGCAAGGGATACTCATGGAATTTGGCCTCCAACTGCAAGGAGTACTGCTGCATCCCACTAGCAAAGAAGTGGAAATAAGCTGAAGCCAAAGCACCTGGGGAAGAGGAGGCAGCGCTGTGGCTGTGGGAGCAGTTTCCCCTCTGTCTAACCCAGTTGTCATCCCTTCCTCTCAATAATTAAAAAATAAAAATAGAAAAAGATGTAACTGCGGTGTGTGCTGTGTGATTCCTGCTGTCCCCGAGAGCTGTGCAGAGCATCAGGATGGGTTCTGCAAGCCCCAAGGTTTGTAAGAAGCAGATCTCCTTGTTCTGCCTACACAAATGGGTAACAAATGAGCTTCAACATACAGAATTTTCCTCTTCCTGTTTCCCACAGTGAATTCAATCAGTGGAAAGTGGTGGATGGAAAAGGGCTGACTGTAGTAACATCCTCCTATATGAAAGCCCATGGGCATCTTGAGTGGAAGAGAGACCAGTTCAGGCTCTGAGGACCCAAAAATGGGTTTTTCTCTGATATTAGGGAAGATTGTCATTATCATGACTGGGAAACAAGCAAGGAAGGATGGGTGTAGTATCTCATGCTTCTGTTAATGTGTTACTGAAAACCAGTCTGGAAGGATCTTGGGAGAACACCAGTCCTGCCCACTAGTTCCCAAAGGCTTCTCTGCTGAGAAGTTGTTCACTTTTATCTGTCATGGTCATATAGAAACCCAATCTGGGGCTGTAAAGGGTCTTTTTTTTTCTCTGTTGAAATGATTATGTCCATCCTTGTCCAATTTCAGCCCTTTCAGACCGTTTTGTCGCAGTGCCTAAAAGGAAGGTTGAAGTGGTGGGAGCCTGTCTGCCTCGGGGTAGAGCTCAGGTCTACCCAGAGAAGGCAACACAGCCACAGGGAGCTCTTCTTAACAGGTTATTGATCAGGTTGGCTTTCCCACCCAGCTTCAAGTTCATCGTAACACTTTGCTGTCCAGAACACGTGCCCATATCCTCATGTTAAGTGTAGCATTTCTTAATATTACCTCATTTTACTATGTTCAGAAATAGTGGAAACTGTCTTTTCTGCAGCTAAGCATGCCGACCCAACAGCCTTGTCTGGCCTCTCAATGATGTTCATGTTTCTGCATCCTAACTGTAGTTATGAGAGTATTATAATGTGCAGGTATCTACTAAAATCTCATAGCCTCAAAAAACTTCCTTAGATTGTTGGGAGAAATTGCCACAGGGCTAGAGAAACCTGGTAACTGTGAGGGGATGCAGTGAAACCAACCAGGGATTTGGAGAAAATGGAAAAATATAGGGGCTAAAATGAAGTATGAGGAGAGACCACCCAATAGTGACCAGCTGAAGGCTACCATGGTGCAAGCTCCATGCATAAACACTAGCAAACTTCCTTCTCTTACAATAAAGAGATATTCAGCTTGGCTAAAGCAAAGAAATTCTCAATATTTCAGCAGTTTCCTGGGTCACAATGTGTGTTTCCCTTCTAATTCACTTTTTATTGGCTAAAGAGTCCAGTAAGAAATCAAATAGAAAACAATGGGCCTTAAAACTTGGGGTTTGAAGGGATCCCAATAAATCTGGAAAGTAAACCATATTTTTCAGAGCATGTGCAGGAGTGGAATAATCAAGTGGTCATGAATTACACTTGTTTTAAAACACAACACTTTAATGCAGTCATTTATTGATCCCTCTCATTAGAAATTTTCACATTGTTCAGCATCTTCAAAGGCAGGGATTTGGGGGTAAAATCTTTGTCTTTTAGATGTGTCTGCTTTCAGCTTGAGTAACTTGAGGAATTATGGTAAATACTCACAAAAATAGCAACACAAATTACAGCTACAAAAGAAAGGGTGCATTTCTGAGCCATGCTTCTTGAAGATGCAGGGTAATAGTAAATTAGATTCTGATTGTAAGATTTTTTTCCTATTTCTCCCTTCTATAGCTTATTTTCATTGAAATATAATGACTTATGCAGAAACATTTTAAAGGAAACAAGTGGCATAGAGCCTCAAAAAAAAAAAAACCTTATAAAAATCTGGAGATACCATATTGTCTGGTGCTTTAGATTTGAAAAATCTGCCTTTTATATATATACATATTTTTTTTTTTTGTAGTGATAGTCAGTACATCTGCCCTGGCAGAATGAGGAATGCCAGGCATAATGAAAACGTCTAGCCCAATGAGTCATGTAAATACACCCATCTGCTTCTCTGTCACTCATATCTGTATAATCCTAGAAACTGATCATATATAGGTATATAGGTTTACGGACCTTGCTGGTCCATATAAATAACAAAGCAATGACCTGTTGGGCTTTTTTCCCCAATTTTCCTAATATGAGGAAGACTGAAGGACGCGTGGAATTGAAGCCCCCCTGGATTTCACTCACTGGATGGCCCATATGAGCCTCAATGGCATGAAATCTGGGGACAAGCAGTCCCTGGGAGCAGGCTCTTCCATCTTCCTGAGCAGTGATATTGCCTGTCATTAACGAAGGGAAAGAACTTTCTCCCTGGAATGAGGAAATCAAAAAGAGCAAAAGCTCCCCAAATGCCTGGTGAAAATTCCCAAGGTTTTATCAAGCCATGTGGTAAAATAAAGCTGTTCCCTCTTTTCTCTTCTTGCATGCTGAACCTCTGTCCAGCCAACATACAGCCACTCATAAAACATATAAAATTGGTGCGATATTTCCTATGTGCATCACTTCACATTTGTCTGCACTGAATTTTACCAGCCAGTCAAAACTGTGAAGTCCTTTTGCAAGTTTGCATTTAATCATCATCTTTATTGCCCTGAACAACACAGTGCCATTAGCAAATGTTGTCACCTTTCCATTCAACCCCTTTTCCAGCTGTTTTATGATCTAATTTACCACTGCAACCCCAACAACAACTCCTTGCAGTACTCCCCTCTGACCATGACCATATACTGTTGGCTACAACGACCTTCTTCTGAATTTGCTCCTTTCATCCAGGAAAATCTTTCTTCTTACTCAGCATTTTCCTTAAGAAGGGACCTCAACAAACATCTTCTGGAAATCAAAGCTGGGTTCTTATCAACCAGATATCCCGGGTCCTCATGTTTATTGACTCCTCCAAAGAACTTGGGGACGTTTTTAGGACAAGACTTTCCTCTCTTTTCCCAGATATTATACTTATGTCTGTTACTGCCATCACGCTTATAGGTCTGTAGAACCTGGACCTCCTTTAAGTCATTTTTGATCACACTATCATCTCACAGTCCTTGGGAGCTATCAAGCAAGAGGATTCATCATGTCTGATGCTAGTAATTAATTACCTTTTTTTTTTCTTCCCTCTTCCACCTCTTTTACCCTTGTTGGCCTTTGAGTTGTTACCCCAAAGAGAAGTTCAGCATGAAGACTTCCCTGCTTTCTTGCAAGATGGACATAGATGCAAGTATTTCACTTAACTTATGTGCACTGACCTTAGCTTTTCTACTCTGATCATCTCCCACTCTCTGTCAGGCTTCCTGTTCCTGATATACTTGAAAAAAAAAGGACTTATTTTAATAGATCCCTTTGCCTTTTGCAAGTTCTTCCTACCATTCACTATTGAGTTGCCTTATTGTGTTTTACACTTTGTCAGGCGCAGTTTATTATCTTTTCCATTTTCCACATTACGACACAAGTTCTGCTTTATCTTTCTTAGGACTCCCCTCCTCCTGCTGTTCAACCACGACCTTTTCCTTTCGTTCTTTCTCGGGGCTTTTTTTAATAGGTGTCATACATTTTGTCCGAGACTTCAGTATAGTCACCTTTATTAGCCCCCATGGTGCCTGCAAAGAATCTATCTGCAATCATTTAATTCTTTTAGTTGTCCCTTTTGTCTTCTTTTTAACAATTTCCCCACTTTTATGTAGCTCCCTTACTGAAATTAAGTGCAAAGTAGTGGCCTTGTCATCCCTTATTGCTCCTGCAAAGACGTGGAGTGTCAGTACTGCATAATCTGTGCTGCAGAGTAACTCTCTGGATACAGTTTTTTGATATTTTCCATCCCAGAGACTTAAACCAGGAGGACAGGACTGCCCTCCAACACTATCCCCATGATAGGACAAGGGATTTATAGGTCCTGTGCATTTTATTTGTTTTTAGGCAGTAATTCTGCTCGAGATGATGGGGCCCTCCATGTACGTTCATTCCTCCACTGCAACCCAAAGCTGTATGGAGCAGAAAGGACTGAGGAGAGCAGCGACTTTGTGGGAAGCCCTTAAACATGTTTTGTGGCTTCTGGCTTATGAAACTTGTCGACAAGATTATTGTCTGCTTTCTGCCACTTTAATCTCTTCAGTTCTCCCTATTTCTTGAGGAGTTATTCCCTTTTTAGACTAAGTCTCCAAATGATTTGACTGCACTTTTGCACCCTGGGCTGACAGAAAGTTTTGGGGTTGCTGGTTCCATCCTTCCATGATTTTGCTCATCCTTCTGAAGAGCTGAAGCTGCCACAAGCAGCTTCTGTATCTTCAATATTACTTAACTGATTATCTTTTCTGGATGCTCAGCTTCATGATACCAAGAGGAAGGGTTAGTCCTGGAAAGCACCTCTTACTGAAGCAATAGATGAATATTTATCCCTTATAATGCTGCTCTGTTATTCCTGATTTCTCAGATTTTGATAGAGCATGTCCCCTCTTTTTGACTATATTCTTTTTTTGTATCTCATCACCAATACTGCTTTTTTCCACACTTAAAGTGTGTATAAGACTGGTTGAGGTGCCCACTGCAAGTTTACGATTCCTACCTGATGCATTTACAAGGCTGAATGGAAAAGCAGCTCCCGGTTATGCAAAAGTAAGCACAAAAAAATGCCTTGTGCAGAGGGAAAAACAGCCTTGGTGATTAAACCAAGACAACTTGGACAAGCAGCTCTTCTCCTTGGTGATTAAACCAAGACAACTTGGACAAGCAGCTCTTCTAGACCATAGAAAGAAGACGTCTGCATTCAAGATATTCCTTCTCTTCCCACTGCCCTCTCTCCTTTTCTGAAGAAGGATCTGTAATGTCTGCAGGGAGTTTTATAGCTGCAAGTACAGATGAGTTCCCCGGCAAGGCTTTGGAAATATATTTCCTGACTGTCAGCATAGGGTAAACACAGCTTCTTTTCCCTTTAAGTGCCTTTCACCATGGAAATGTCAGATGGCTGCGCTGATTTTCTGAAAGTCGTTAAAAAGCAAAAAAAAAAAAAAAAAAAGCATATTTAATTGCATACAAAATGTATGCATAAAAAATATTAACTATTTGGTGTATTGGAGCTACCTTCTGTTTGGCTTTCCTGCTTCTGCTGTCAGTGAGAATCATAGAATCATAGAATCATAGAATGCCTAAGGTTGGAAGGGACCTCTAGAGGTCATCTAGTCCAACCCCCCCTGCACATGCAGGGCCACCTAGAGCACGTGGCACAGGACAGCATCCAAGCGGGTCTTGAAGATCTCCAGAGAAGGAGACTCCACAACCTCTCTGGGCAGCCTGTTCCAGTGCTCTGTCACCCTCAAGAAGAGCAAGTTATTATGGAAGAACTCCAAAATTATGAAACCTGCTACTTCTGCAACTAGGAAATGCAGAGTTAGCATTTAAGTGACCTGTGTCCAAGGAGCTGGGCAAGGTTCTCCTCCCCTAAAACAAAACAAAACAAAACAAAACAAAACAAAACAAAACAAAACAAAACAAAACAAAACAAAAAAATGCATTTGAGACGTTATCTGTTGGGAGCTTCAGTGAGTTCTTCTTTGGGTCTGTAGATCCTCATTTCTGCAGATAAGGGAGGTGAGATCTGAAGATGAAGTCCCTCTCCTCTTTGCATTACATCCACACCAAATTCCAGGAGGAAAACCACAAAAAAATGACCCATGCCTTCTCTTACGTGGGTTTAGCACAGCCGGTGGGTCCCTTTGCTCCCCAAGAGGCAGTAATAAATTGTCCTCTAAGGTCGCAAAGCTGCAGTTGTCAGATGCAGTAGTAGAAATGCTCTCTAGCTGCAGAAACCAGTTTGAAGACCAGAGAGGCAGCGGGCAGAGAGCCAGCAGGGCAGAGCCTGGACTCTAAAAACCATTTTGCTGTTCATTTACAGTGAGAACACTTTAACACAGCTTGTCTTTGCACTGTCTTCATACATTTTTCTGCAGGATGGGGAGAAAATGGGAAAGAAACAGCTAGATTCTTCTGTTTTGGGGGTTTTTTAAATTTTTTTTTAAGTCTTATTATTTTATCAGATGTTCAACACTCTGTGTACATATGTCACCTCCTCACCCAAAATGGTTGATTTAGGCAATTTTCCCCTCTTTCATATCCTGTCGTCTGGGATCAGACGGAGCTTGATGAACTATTTCTTGCTAGTTTGCAGGAAGCAGAAGGCCACAGCATGTAGCTCCTTATAGGACTTGCTAATTGTCACCATCCGATCTTAGCCCTGACCCTAATTAAATGCTAATTCCCGCACTTTACAGTGTGGACATAGTTTGGAAAGAGATTTGTTCCTATTTACCAAAACCAGAATCAGAGAAATTCCACCTTTTTTTTTGGAAGAGACCTGTCCTGACCCAAACTGAGACCCAGCCATAAGGGCACCCTCCTCGCCACATCTCCCTTCCAGCTCCCTCTTCGGAGGGGACATTGTGTCCTATGCCAACACGGTGCCGAAGGAGGACATGGGGACACTACCTTGATGCTGGTGTCACAGAATTATTTCCATTCCTCCCACAAATTATTTAGTGCACAATCAGATAGATGCTGTGCTTGGTACCAAGTCCCTTTGCGTTGCAGGTACAGGATAGATTCACCTCCCTGGTCTGCAGAGGAGACACGAGCATGGGCACCACATGAGCTCCCATGATACGGAGAAGGGTCTAGGGCAGAAATTAGCTTTAGGATGAAATTTCCCCAGTTTGGGCTGACAGAACTCCCCCAAGTTCCTTCTGCTCCTTGCAGATAAACGAACAGCACAGGGCACACACAGAAATCAGATCCAAATTTACTTCACAGGAGTGAACACCATTGCTGTCATGCAATGTATAAAACACTGTGAGCCTTTCCCTTCTTCCATGGCTCCGCTCTCCTGCCATCATTTCCCTCTCTTTGGTTGGAACCGACAGCAGAACTTCTTCCTGCAGGCCGAGTGGAAGGTCCATCGCTCCGTGAGGGCGCATGTCTTAGCACAGTACCCCCTGCAAACGCTCCTTGGTTGGCCATAGCCTGCAATGGGAGCAAGAGATATGTGCTATAAGAGAAGATGTCCAATATCCTGGGAGGGCAGAGCTTGGAAAGTTATTTTCCATCTAGGACAGGATCCCTGTCTTCTATCTCCATTACATTTGGGAGGCTGCTGGACACCTTCATCCTTATGAAGTTCTCTACTCTGAGCAAGATCCCTTGGCATGAATGGCAAGAAATGGGTATTTATTGTGTGATGTTCACCCAAACAAGCTGTGCACGTTAGGTCATGCCCTTGGGTGCTTTTTGAAGCAGAAACTGCCCTTCCCCTGGGATTCAACCCCTTGTCAAACCCTTTTAGCCCTGGGGTGAAGCAGAAGATGCTGGTGCTGTGATGAGCTGGGGCAGAAAGCCATATGTGAAGGGGATCCTTTGGAAGGGAAAATAAGATCTTGCCATATGTGACTTTTTTAGGGGCTCTTTGGGCAGTTGTGGAAAGAAATCCACTGGCCAGACGCCTTAGTGGCAGAAAAGACAACGAGAAAAGAGAAGATCAGGCCATGCCTGTGTCTCCAGAACACGTGAATGCCTGAATCTCAGAGACAACCGAGCATCAAAGCGCTCAGGAAATGTTCTGCCCGGGAATGTCCACTCTCAGCCTCCAGGATGAGCCCTGCTCCGTCCCCGGCACGAGCAGCCTCATACCTGGGGTGGCCACGGAGAAGAGCAGGAGCACCACAAACACTGTGCAGAGGAGCTTCATGCTGGGAGGCGAGTGGGGATCTCAGTGAGCCGGGAGCAGAGCAGGTCTGAGCAAGATGCAGCGGGTACCTTTGGGGACCTGGCTTTTATAGGATAATTCCTGACAGAAATGGGCAGGATGGAGGAGGACCTTGGGCAGATCCCTCTTTCCAGACACATTGTTTGCCGTGCGGCGCCGTGCGGTGTCGCTCCGACCTGCTGGGCCCAGCACAAAGGTGCCGGGCTGCCGGGTGCACGCTTCAGCGGGCTCCTCCTCACCCCGCCACGGCCGCTCTCACAAACCCTCCTCCGGATCCGGGCCAAGCGCCGCTCCGGCCGACGGAGCGCGAGGCGCTTGGAGCAGTTTTGCCCTCCATGGGCGCGTGAACCAGGTCTGGGCGTCCTTAGATAAGACACGAGCACTGGCTGTGGTCTGCAGGGCATGGACACAATGGATCTCATCGAGGCGTTGAATCGGGAATAGCCCTCGGCACACATTCATCCCTGACCAACGTGCTGATCTCTGCCAACCCTGATGCTCCACATTTCCATCGTTGGGAGTTGGGTTTCAGTGAATCACAGCACAAATGAGCAACACCGTGGTGTTGGGAGGACAGCACAAGTTGTCATCGATGTCTAAGCAGAAGCTGAGCTTGAAACACATGGGAAGTAACCACTGCACCTACCACAAAGTGCATCCTTACATATTTGAAGGGGATTCAGAAAAGAAAATGATAGGAGATGAAGAAAATGTGACATAAAAGGAAATATTGCAACAAGGGGAATAATGATTTTTATGAAAGTAAATACATAAACACTCCACAAATCCAGAAAAGATTTTTTTGCTCTGTGCCCAGCATATGCAGGATAAGATGCCAGTGACTGCACCTGCAGCAAGAGGCACAGAGCGCAGTTGTGGGAATATCTTTATAATGATAAGGACAGCTAGATGAAGGAAAAGCACCTGTAATGATAGCAAAGCACTAGAAACCTTGTATGAGGAGCGAGTCTCTAAGAAGTTGCTCAGTACTCAGTGAAATCCTCCCACTTCTAATAATCCAAAGTTCACTAACTTCCTTGATCAAGATTTGTTTCTAATTTTGAGTTGCACTTGCTTCATTACATTATAAATTGTTTTTCAATATATTTATCGTTTTAAATTGACAGAGATCCTGCGGCAACAAACTCCTCATTGCAGTAACATGCAGTGTGGAAAAAGACTTTCTTTGGTTGCTTTTGCAATGAATAGCAAGTATTGAAAAATACTTTTTCAATTAATTCGATTATCATGGCATCTCTCCTGCTTCCTTCACTATCAAAAATGGAGAACCACAGATCTCTCTTCTCAGGCCTGTTGTGATTTTTACATCTTGCTGGTACATCTCCATATAATTGTCTCTTCCCTGAGAAGAAGAGCGCCTGTCTATTTAATATCTAATTTTATGAAAATGAGAGCCCTATTTTGCCACCTGTCTTTTAATTTCCTCTTGCCCTGTTATGGGCCATCAGGAATGGGGACTTAAACAGTACTGTTGTATTCTAGAGATCGACACAGTGGTCCAATGTTCTCTTTTTTTCTCAGTAGTTTTCTTCACATTCCTTAACACACAATTTTCCTTTTTTTCTGCAAGCAGCTGCCCATTCAGATCCTTGGGAAGGACCTGCAGCCCCAGCAGACCCTTCTCATCTGTGGGGCAATACAGAAGACAGATTTTGCTGAATTTATTTGCATGACTTTGCAGTCATGAATGCCAACATTGGTAGGGACAACCCATGGACATGGGTTACTGGGACATCTTGGCTGCTTCTCAGCTCTGTTGAGCTGCGTTTCTGTCAAAGAAAGGCCTGAAAGCCCATGATACCGATCTTGTTCTCCCCTCATCATTACACCTGCAGATTTCCATCGGGTCCTCCTGACCCACCTGCTCAACCCTGCTATTGGCAGTCGCTGTTCATTTGTGCTGTGCGTTGAAACGGTATCTGATATTGGGCAACCACATCTGAGGGAAGGAGGCTCCTGCCGACATACTTAGGTGGGCGCTGGAAGTTCTGGTGCTTGTACCATGACTGTGTGCCCAACCATGGACATGACCTTGGAGGAATTCTCGTGTTTCCCCAGAATCCACCACTCTGCAGGGAAATTTGCTCTATAAATACCTGCATCTCCAGCCTCACTGCATTCCAGCTCTTCTGTCCAAGATCTCTCTGGCTCCTCTCTCCGGCTTTGCTGAGAGCTCAGCTCAACTCCAGCCATGAGGTTCCTCTACCTTCTCTTCGCTGTCTTCCTCCTGGTCTCCCTGGCCACCCCAGGTAAGATGGAATATTGGGGGATCTGAGGGGTCCAGAGATTAGCTGGGATTCATTTCATGAAACTTTTAGCTCTCTAAAATACAGACATCGCTATCTGAAGTCATTGCTATCACCTGGTACCTGGTCAGGTACTTCAGTTATTTCTCTCAAGGCGCTGTGAAATAACAGCTATCTCAGTTTAAAAAATCCAACCTTTCTGTAGGAATAACTGAGGTTAAAACTTTAGTATATAGTTCTGTTATGTATTTCTGTTACGTCCCGGTTATGTCCAGACTAGTAAATAAAAAAGACCAGGACACACATAGAGTAATGGAACTTGGTTGTCTGCATTATTTGACTTTTAGCAGTGTCCCTGCATATTTCTGGCTTGGGCTGGACAATCTCCCTGATTAGGCTCAGTCTAGGAGTGAGCTCAGGCCGGGCTACCACCAGACAAGAGCCTAGATGTGGTCAGCTGTCTTGGGAGCTAAGGGAACTTCATATCAGAAGAGGGTTTTTAGAAGTTTTAGAAGAGTTTTATGCAATTTGGTTTCTGTATCAAAGAAGAGTCTGAGTATCTTAGATTTACTAAGATGACATAGATGAAACTGCCCCTTTCTGAGACTCTGGCTTTCTGGTACCTCTGCAAGGGTCCATAGATCATTCTAGGTCGTGACTTCTCGGATGGGCAGTAGATGCACAAGCCCCTATTCTCTTCAAGGTTCCTCCTGCACCACTGGTTAATGCAGAGGAGAGACAGAGGCAGGAGGGATATGAAAAGAAAGGCTTGAGGGAAGACAAGGCAGGACAATCTGCGAGGAACGTCCCGTTCCACTCACCAGCCCCAAACTTATCCTTGGAGGCAATGGGAGGGCTGGACAGGGAGGCTCTGATGCTCCTTTCCTGACTCCAAGCCCTCTCCCTTTTCCTCTCCCCCACAGGCTATGGGAGCGGGAAGTTGCCCTGCCCAAAGGAAGGGGTATGTGCCAGCACGTGCGGCAAGGGATACTCATGGAATTTGGCCTCCAACTGCAAGGAGTACTGCTGCATCCCACTAGCAAAGAAGTGGAAATAAGCTGAAGCCAAAGCACCTGGGGAAGAGGAGGCAGCGCTGTGGCTGTGGGAGCAGTTTCCCCTCTGTCTAACCCAGTTGTCATCCCTTCCTCTCAATAATTAAAAAATAAAAATAGAAAAAGATGTAACTGCGGTGTGTGCTGTGTGATTTCTGCTGCGATGCCATGCAGAGAATCAGGACAGGTTCTGCATAGGGCATTCTTGCTGTGAAAATACTAGTAACCGACCCAGAGATATACAGCAGAGAAGCAAATATGTTCATGGAGCTCTTTTTACATGGTTTTTATGTTTGCCTTGGTCCAAAGTTCCAGGACTGCCCAATCCTCTCTTTTTTTGGGAGATAGGTCCTATTCTTAGTGCTTGGTTCCTCCTCTGCCCAGCTCAGCCTGGGTATGGTAGAGCTGGAGAAAACACAGCTCCCAAAACACAAAACTGTCACAGATAGAGTCACTGTTTGCCTCTTTTGCACTCTTCCTTCCATGGCTATTTTGTTATTGCAAGAAACAGAGTTCTGGGCTAGCTGGAGTTTTGCTTCAGCCCAATCCTGTTATTCTTATAATTGTTATTTTTCAAGCAGAAAATTTTCTGCGGGGATTTTCACCATCAAATTTGCAGTCTCCCACTTTTACACCTGTCTAGGAGTAGCAATCCCACTTCTAGGCTCCTCAGTACGAAATGTAATGTATATGTAGGTTGAAGTGTGAACAAGAAGGTATTGCACCGGTATGTGCAGATGATCAGGGACCAACAGCGAAACAGTTTCTGCAACAAAAAGGTGCTACACTTAGTCCTGCTCTTGCTGATCTAAAGAGCGACTATGTGACATTATCTGACATAATTTGAGGGCTCACAGGCTGTTATTTTTCCAGGAATGAATCTACTCTGAGTTAATAGCAGGCATCACTAAACTATCCAGTTGTGTTATTGTTGGTAGAGGAGTCAAGGATTGGAAGAGCCATAAGGACTGAATGATGGGGAGTTTATCCCTATGCTCTTCTACCTTCTCTCCTGTCTCTGTCTTACCTTTTATTTTGCAATGCAATGGACACACTTAATGCAAAAAGACAGAAAAAACTGCAAATGGGCCACATGGACTTGAATCTGCTCTGCACTTTAGTATTGTCCAGGTTGGATGTGAAGGATTGCATGGAATGGGCACAGTATCCTGGTGCTTGTCATTTCGTGCCCTTGTCCACCTGACACTCTCTAAGTTGGAGAAGCGCATCCCATGGGTTTCAGTACGGGACTGTAAAAAGAGTCCTGTTTTTATGGGTTATGAGTTTTGGCAGGCAGATCAAGAGGAGCCTGTTCCCTGCAGTAGAGAGAGGCCTGCATAAACTACATGAGATGTCATCAAAGACCCAGTGAAAAATGGGCACAGAGTGGATGTCTCATTGTCAGATGGCCACTGGGTTGGAGTGACATAATATCCCACTAAGCAGCAAACAATATATCCTTGGACAACAGTAAAGTCACGCTCCTCCCTAGCACCATCCCCTCTGTCAAGAAATACCTATAAATACCAGGATCTCCAGTTTTGCACTTAGAAGCTCCCTCTGCAACGCTCAGTCCCAGACCTTCTGTGATCCTGGTGGATATCCAGCCATGAGGATCGTTTACGTTGTGTTTGCCGCCCTTTTAATGGTGTTAATAGCCACCCCAGGTAAGATGTTATGTTATAAGCAGTAGGAATGAGAGATAGCACTGAACCATGAAAGAATAAAGGCTTCTCCAGGGCACTCGTAGGGGTGTAAGTATCATAGAGACAGTTTGGTTGGGTTGACTGACTTCAGGACTGGAGTTCAACTCCAGAATCCCACCATCCTAAACTTAGATATCCACCATTTGGGGGCATCTGTGTGCGCTGGATGCCTCTCCATCCATCGCAGCCACTGGAGATAGATTGTGCAATCAATAGAGTCAGAACCGTTCAGCTCATCTCAGCCTGAATGCTCCGGCTATGACGGCACTAATAAATCGAGCAGTACCAAGGCTGAGGTCTAAACTTGACATTTGAACTAAGCCTTCCACAACGTTTAATTGTCTGCCCTTTCACTGGCTCAGTTTCGCTCTTGGCCAAATAGCACAGCCTCAAACCAGAATAATTCAGGAACTAATATTGAGATGCATTCCCAATTATCAGTGCGAATATCCTTGTTTTAAGGAAAGGGAAAGTTTATGGAATGGAGATGGGCTTTCTATGCCACAGACCATGATGAATTAACCAGTCCAGACATGATTCTCTCTCCTTACAGGCAAAGGCCAGTCAAAAAAGAGTTGCAGTAGGTATTGCTCCAGGACGTGTGCTAAAGGACAGAAAGGAGGGCAAGCCCAAGGCTGCGGGAAGAGATGCTGCTGCACGTCACAGAGGAAAAAGAAATAAGAGCAGAACAGAGACTTTACCCGATGAAGGAAGGCGGGAGAGGATGACACAGTAGTCTCTTCTTGGTTGGTGGAAATGGAATTTGCGGCTCTCATTAAAAAAGAGCAAGTCTCGCCCTGAAGCAGGTTGTGGAGCTTCTTCTCTTGCAACGAGTGGTGTTGAGAGCATTGGGGAAGGTTTTGTAAGTCTTGTAGATAAGTCCCTGTTTTGTATGATGACATGGGCATCACCGCGCTTTCTCATACCGTACCACAGCAGGGGTCATGAGTGAGTTTCTTGCTGGTCTGTTAATGTGAATGTTGCCCAAGAAAAAAAAGTCAAATTACCCCTTTTTGTGGGGTGTTTCCAAAATACAGAGCTAATCTTGTGCATGGGCAATAGAGTGAAAACCATGTCCAGATGTCCCAGTTGTGGGACTGTGTGAACAAGGGAGAGCAAAGGGCGAAGCATCTTCTAACTTAGCACTTTGAATCCCATGATGTTTCCTTCCGTTCCCTCCCTACTGTTTCTCTGTATCATTGCTTTGTAAAATGCTTCGTGCTAGGCTTGCAGAGGCACTTTGTGAGCACGGACTCCACAGGGCTGAGGAGCTGGAGAATTAAGCCCGAGGAGAGACACACAATCTGTCTACATCTAAGGTAACAGATTGGACCTACTCGTGGCTGGTGCAGCATAAAAGCTGTGCTGAAGCTTCTGAATCTGCAAGTTGCCCTTGGAAATTAAGTATTGCTCTCCAGTTCCTCACTCTGAGCTCAGCCACAGCTGTTCAGAAACACCAAGTCTGCCCGAAGAAGGAAAATCTGGTGAACGTGTAAGTGATTAGTGACCCTCTGCAGTCAGCAGAGCTGCAGTACTGGTGACAGCAAGTCTATCCCCATGAAAACACAAGGAATAGTCAAGGAAATACATCCAACCCCCAATAATCATCCTTCAGAATAATCTGGAGGCTCTTACAGCAGGTAGGTCACACCAGCCAAGGTGCCAAGTAGGAGTCCTGGCTCACTTGCCTTCTTAACACTCATTTATGTCCCACTACACAAAAGAAATCACGAGGAACATGCAGGGAGTGTAATGGCACAAACTTGTCTCGTTAAAGGGAAGATGCCAACACATCCATGGCTGTTTCTGTGCATCTCAGGCATCCCCTTTGGATTCTTCCAGCTCTGCCCTCCTGCATCAAAGCAGCAGGATTTCCTCCTTGTGTTGCACGTTGCTCAGGGACTATCCGGCCTCACTGCTGTGCCACTGCGCTTCACGAATCAGGCCCTGACGTTCGTTCCCCTTTTTGTCCCTGCTTTCGTTCAAACAAGAATTTAAAATGCCCAGACTTGAAAGAGAACATTTTGCTTGACCCCCCCAGGGATTCTTTTTCTTTGTTGTTGCTGTTGTTTTCCTTTGAACAAACTGAAAAAAATCAATGGTTTTTTTCAGATCAAAGTAATTTTTCTTTGAATTCTTGTCAGGGAACCAGAAAATCCCCTGTGTATCCCGCTCCAGTGCTGAGAATACGGGAAGGCACCACGGCTGCTGCGGGAAGTAGAGCACAAGAACTAGATAGGAAGGAAATATCCAGAACTCCCCTTTGCTCAGCATTTGCTTGGAAAACAAAGCGCAAAGTGACCCAAATCAGCACCAAGTGCTGCTAACCAAAGCTGCCCTTCATTGCTTCCATTCTCCTTGGTTTTCTAGCAGGGCTTCCATGAGAAGCTCTTGGGTCCTGAAAGGAGATGAATTCAGCCAGTCCTCCCAAAAGATACATCCTCATCTCCCTTCTTATATGAGATGTGCCAGTTCTGCTGGCTTTTTGGAAATACCTTGGGCTGCTTGAAAAAACAATTTCCACCTTAGTTGGTGTTGGTACAAAATGCTCTGGTTAGATTCCCCGAACACCACTGAGACAGAGTGTTGCACCTGACTGGACAGGACCTTTTTTCTCGCATCTTCACGATCATCATTACTGTAAATACTGTTTTCATTATTGTGGGAACTCTTAAAAATGGTCCTTATCTTTGACCCTCCTTGCACTGGTGCTGAACAGTCTCCAAGATCTGAAGGTTAAAGGCTTCACTATCTCACTCAAAGCAAGAGAGACATCCAAGAACCTCACCGTAGCCTCATCAGCGAGCTCGTCAGAGAGACATTAACTTTATTTCCAAAGTTACACTCGATTTCAAAAGTTTTAGCCCTCAGCCTACTTGCAAGAAGCTCTCCCTGATGACTCCTATGTGGCAAAAGAGCCAGATGAGGATTATGGGGACATTTTTTGCTCACACACAAGCACCCAAGAAGACTAACAAGATCTAAACCCAAATGCATTGAACCTGTCCTGACCCTGGATAGAAACTACACTGAGGAGAGAGGAGAACTTATAACCACATTTCTACTCATCTGCCAATGTGTGGGAACTGCCTTGCCAAGACGGACACAGCTTTGGCTTGAACCAAGCAATTCCTGGGGATTATTCAGGATTTAGACCAGGTCAGGGACCCCGGCAGAGGAGACACCAGCCCTTGCGTTGGTAGGTGAGAGATTTTCATGGTATAGACAAGGTTCAGGCAGTGCCAATTGGCCTCAGGGCCTGAGAACATGACCTGGCACTGTTTATTTAACTCATAGAGGTATATTCAATGTGTCCAAGGCCACAAGAGCAGAGGTATCTATACACTGCATGCCATATCCCTCTCAGACTGATGAAATATTCCGCGGGTAACACTGTCTCTCCAAAAAGCATCTTCAGAGAAACGGAGGTAGAGAAAATAGAAGCAGCACATTCCTGTTTCATATCTGGGTCTGTCTACAGATTTCCACTGATTGCAAATATAATGTAGAAGGGAGGGTGATCTGATGGAAAGGATGTTCAGAAAAAAAAAAGAAAGAAAAAAAAGGATTTTATGTTTACATTACCTTCTTCCACTTCCAAAGGAAGCCTCGAAAATAGGGAAACACGGGACAAGGACATTAAGGTGACTTGCTCCATATCCCAGGGATCTCCTCAAGGAACTCTGATGTATTGGGAGCTCCAGGAATGGAGATGGGGGAGTTGGAGATGAGGCAGATTGATTATTATGGATGGACAATCAATAGAGGTGTCAAAGATGCGGATGCTCTGGGAAGACCAAGGAGAACTTGTCTTCCTTCTTCTTCACTAGCAAAGATGCTCAAAGCATCATGGACCACCAGGACCACATGAGCCGCTGGGTTTCCAAGGATAAAAAGGCACTTGGTTCACATGCAACCAGAAGGAAATCCCTCTTCTAGCAGGAAAAAGGCCTGGTCACCTTCCCTGGGCAGAGACCAGATCTTGTGCTCAGAGTCCAAGATTTGGGGAAAGGCTGCCATCTTTTGGATGTTTGCAAAATAACGGAGCCCGCTTAGGAAATGCTTCCCAGCCCAGAGAGGTGTCCACCCTTTTCCTTGCAGGGGGAGACGCAGTCGCAGATGAACCGTGTTATTAATTCCTGCTCTGCGCTCGCCTCCCGCAAACTGACCCGGACCTTTATCTAGGGCAAACTAGGATCAGAGCTGGAAGCGATCGGGCAGATTTTCTACCTGCCTTGCAGCTGCATCTACAAGGATCTCATGGTGTGTATCCTGAAAGCAATGATCCAGCTGCATTCCATGGGGCTGGCTCAGCTCTTGCAAAAACACCATGAGGATGCAGGGAGCCCCGTACAGGTATTGGCTATTTATGCCAAGCACTGAGTTTGCCAAAGAAGCCAATGTTCTCTGGCTGGTGACCGTATTCAAACTCTCCATGCACTACGTGGGAGCTGTGGCCTCATGTGCTTCTTAACACAGTCAGTATAAACTTCCTGTGTAAGCCCAGGGTTCAAACGAACATAGTTAATTTAGAATTGAATAGACCTGCTCTATTCACAATGTTGTTTAATTATGGTTTCTACTCACTGATTTGTGGTGCAATCCATGGTGGGAGCTTGACTGAGCTCTCCAAGGCGGAGTCATCCCTTCTTAGCATGATCACCATTTCCCTGTGTGAACAAGGAAAACCCTTGGATTCCCGTGGGCTGCAGGTCTCCATCCAGGGGTGAGGATGTTGCAGAGACAGCTCCTTTCATGCCAGGAGGAGTCACTTGTAGTAGCAAGAAGTAACATCATCTAGATCTAGCCATGAAGCAGAGTTCCTCAGCTCTGGGAGTCATCAACTAGTGGCAGTGGAAAACTCCCAAATTCCTGAATTTGTGCAAGCAGCTCATATGTTGGAACTGTGCCTTGAGGTCTGGGGATGAGGGAGGCTATTGGGCTTCCACATCTGGCCTTACAACCTGCCTCTAGACTAGCAAATAGAATGGGCCAAGCCCTAATTTCCAGCCTGAACAACAAATTGCACAGCACATGTCACCTCCACATGCCTAAAGTCCTGCTCTAAGTTACTATCCAGCCCATCACACACTGTGTAAGCCCAGGGTCCTCTTACCATCAAAAAAACACCCTAGTGAGGAGTGGGGCTCAACTTGGTACCTGCTGCAGTTTGTGCACGCAGAAGCGCACCGGCTTGGTGCACTAATTTGGGCACTTTGTCCCCATCACTGCTGCCATTCGGTGACCTCAGGGGCTTCTTTTGCTCCTCCACACAACCCTCTGGGCTTCACAGTTGCCAGACCTGCTCTCTCAGCTCCTAGTCTGTAAACTCTGGCACTGGTCACCCAGGTCGTATGCTCCGAGGAAAGCTTTTGCTGCCACTTTCCATCCCTGTCACTCTCACACCAAACAGCCTCGCGAAGGCCCAGCTGCTCCATGGTCTTACATGTGCTGGAGCACCTGCTCGGCCGGTGGCCCACTTTCCTATCCCACTTTCCTGTGGATTAAACATTCGTCTAATGGCCATAAGCGGCTTAAACATGTCGTGGGCAAAGCCCCTTTGTGAGTACTCCGAGAACAAACGGTTCCCCGCTGAGACCACTGCTGTACTCTCAGGCCAAAACATTTCTTAAGGATGCGTGGGCTGATTTCTTTGTCTTTTATGCATCCAGCCTGCTTATCTACATTGCATGGCCATGAAGGAGTTAAGGATTTGCCCCCTCGTAGATAGATAAGAGGAGATGGCCTGCTTTGGCCCACATGGCCAAAGAGATGTTGTGAGGCTGCATCCCTTTCCTAACATGCTGCCACCCTCCAGGATACCCTGGTATAAGCATCTTCCCTGCTCCCATCTTATCTTCATTGAGTAAACGACCACAGCACTTAGGAGAGGTCAATGCATGAGCATTGAGTACGGTTAGTCCAACTAATATCCAACAAAACTCATGAGTAAATCAAGGTTGAAACATCCATTGCTTCCATTATTTTCAACCCCTACTCTGAAAATCCAGCAAGTAAAGAACAGAAAAGACTGAAAAGATTGGAAATGTTAGGAGCAAGATAAGGAATTCCAGAAGCAATCCATGCCCTAAAATTGGGAGAATTCATTCAGGGCTTATGCTATTAGAGGGGGACAATGAACATCGTGTAATGCTAAGCTGTGGTTCCAAGGCTGTGCTTCCTTAAGGATTAGAGAAGGAAAGAGAATATGAGGGAGGAGGCTGGAAAGAAGGAATTGGGAAGGATTTAGTGCTGCCGGGGGTTAGACTATCATGAGGGTTGGTGGCCGAGATTCCCTTTGGGAGAGTCTGGTCTGGTAGGAAGGGAGCAATCCTGGGGAAAAAAATAGAGTTTTGACAAGGTGATGTTATTGCTAGGAAATGTGTCCTGTATATCCTTTTGTGCATGATGTACTTTTGTGGGAAGTGCCAAGGAAGTGTGTTTTTAGGAAGAAAAGTGGCATAAGGGACACTTGGAAAAGGGAAGGGAAGCAGTAGGGTCAGGAAGGGACATGGAATGGGAGGGTTCTTGATGCAGAATATCCCTTGACAAGAAATACAAAAAAAATAGGAGAAAGCCAGAGGGCCCCAGCATTGACAGTGAAATGCATAGGAATGAGAATGGAAGAAATTGGGAGCTTGGTCCTGATGCAGTAAGAAAGAATGAGCCAGCAAGGGGGTTGAAAACAGCAAAGGAAATGTGGCCCTTTTGTAGTAGGTGGAAGTGAAAAACAATGTCAGAGACCATAAAAGATCCACTAACGCGTTGAAGCATGAGATTTGATTACCTTTATTACAGGATCTCCTCGTGCAGAGCTACAAATGTCCATGGTCAGGTAAACAGCGGGTCCCAGCAGTTGACTCAGTGACCTCCTTCGGCAGTGAAGTCCATAAACTGGCTGCTCCAGGTGCAGTGATGGGACCTTTGATGAATTTTTCCTTTCCTCAAGTGACACCCATTATACACAGCAATGCAAAAAGGAAAGAGGATGCTTCCCTTCCCTTTATTTTATTTGTATGTCCTCAAACTCTTGTATGCTATTCCCAAAACACTCCTGATTCCAGAACATTTTCTTTCTTCACATATGTGTATACTTGAGCTGCTCTCAGGCTTTTCCAGCACCCTGGGTCAAAGGTTCATGTTTTCTATGAAATATCCAAGATATCCTTTGGATTCCCCATGCTGTTTCCTTGGGAGAGAACAGCCTGAGCCACTGCAGCATCTCACAGCAAAAGGGAGTGAACAGGGATGAAGGGCCTGGATCTCAGTCACTTTGGTCCCCAGGGGTCCTTGGACTGAGCATGGAGGAAGGGACCAAGCATAGCATGCAAATGTAGTGACTATGCAAGCCCATAGAAACTTCTTCTGTTTTCACAGATGTCACAGATGATGACGTTGTGGTCAATTTAGGGTGCGTGACAGGAGATTTGAGAGGAGCACAGGGTGAAAGAGGGCAAGTTCTACCAAGCTAATAGGTAGGGTAGGACTTAGCTCCTGTGACCACGGCTATAGGATCATCCAGACAGCACTAAGGAATGTACAGGGCACCACAGCGACCTGGCGAGCCCAAGTTTTCTTTAGAAATATTTAGTTTAAGTGCATGGACCAAAGCCAAGACAGAACGGTCAACCAGGCTGTATCTGCAGTAGTGCATATTTTGACGTATTGTGTCTGCATCCTGAATTGTTTAACTCACAGATACGGATGCACCCCAGGGAATTCACCTTAGCATTAACTAGAGTGGGACATTAGCCCTGAAACTGTTCTGACCACGACAGGAGCTCTCCGGAAGGGCCAGATAGCAAAGGGTTGTTGTTAATAGTGTTAGCGGTGTTAGCTTGCAAAATATGAGCTAAAATCGTAACTCGTGCAAAAAAAAAGAAGCCTCCTTTGTGCATAAAAGGCTGCTGCAACTGAGCAATTTCTCCAGCCCTGGCCACCCAGTCAGAAAGCATCAGGCATTTCTAAGCAGCGCTGAGTGAGCGACCGACGCGGCTACCTGGCATTTCATCCCAGCTTCCTTTCACTTGAGCAAACCACTCCTGAGATCCTTGCTGGAGCCACTGTTATGGCTCTGTGTGCTCAAGGCATGGGCTAGAAGAGATGCTAAATGTTTTCTGTAACCCTCTTTTGCTGAAAATTAACATTTTTCTTCTTCTCCCTGAACAGCAGTTCCTCCTGTTGCTTCTAATACTTGCAATGCTTTCACAGTGAAACGTGATCTCTGGCCAAATTTTATTCCGAATCACTGAATTTGTACTTTCAATAGATGACATTCACCCAGGGTGCTGAAAAAGACTGGAGAGCGGCACAGTTATACATATATGTGAGGAAAGAAAATGGCCCAAAAAACAGGAATACAAGGAAAACTTGTGAATACAAGAATTTGAGGACATTCAGATGAAATAAAGGGATGAGACCAATATCCTCTTTACTCCGTGCGTAACCCAGGTCCTGGGTACCACTTGGGGACAGTAAAGTTCAATGGAGGTGCAGCCAATCAAAGGTCCCAACATTATACCTAGAATAGCCAATTTACAGACTTCACTGCCAAAAGAGGCCACTGAGTCAACTACTATGACCTGCTCATTACCTGACCATGGACATTTGTAGCTCTGCACGAGAAGATCCTGCAATAAAGGTAATCAAATCTCATGCTTCGGCGCATAAGTGGATCTCCTACGGCAGCCAGGAAAGAGGTTTTCCACCTACATATCCATAACTGTGCAGTTATTTAGATGTGCTATAGAGGTAACCTCTGAAGCCTCGGGTTTTGGCCATCGCTGGAGGCGAGAAGCAGGATTTGACGAGCCAGTGATCTAATTGGGAATGGCAATTGCTATGCAAGACCTGGGGAGATCACGAAAGGGGAAGTATGCAATTAATGTGCTACAGTAAGCCCTTTTGCTGCCACATTTGGAAATCTATGTGGTTCAGGAAACAGCCCGAACAGCAAACCATAGTCAAAGACATTGAGAAAAGACCAGAGGGCACTTAGGCAATGGAGTCTGAAATATTCTTGGAGATTGCAGGTGGCACTTTGCCCACTTCAGGAACAAGGACCAGTGGCCTCGGTGATGTTATGCTAAAACTGCCTCTTATAATAAGCAATTGGTTTTCAGGTTACTGAAAATAAATAGTCTTGGTACTACCATCACTGTAATCCAGAGAAGAAACATAACACAATGACACAGTCAGAGACTGAGGTCTATGTGTATTTGTGGGGCCAAACGTTGAAAATTTGGATCTGTGGAAGCCAATCCCAACTAAATGTCCACCGTGGCTGTGGCTTTGAACTTAAATGTCTAAATAGCTACAGTTTGAATCACAAGGCTGAAGTTCTGTACTGGAAGGTTGTAAAAACCCCTGTTTTTTTTCTGCGGAGTTAAGCAAAAATAGACGTTTCCCTCCAAACAGAAAGCTGTGAAATATTCTATCGCAAACCAGCACTAGGAAACTTCCCATCTGATACACAGTCATTTTGCACAGCGGTGAAGGCTTTCACACGTAGCTATAACAAGTGATTTTTGAAAGGCAAATAGCTGAAAGAGCAGTTGCACCTGAAAATGGAGGTGTCACCTCTGGGTCTGATTGCAGCTCCTTGATGCAGCGGGCCAAAACGGGCCAGGCACGGGATTTCCCACTGGAGCAGGAGCTGCCAGACTGTTACGCTGCCTTCACACTGTCAAATGTCCTCTTATTCGCAGAGCGCCAGGCGTTAGGTTAAAGCACACATGGCCTTAAGAAGATCAGCTGTGCTGGTAGTTGGCTTGTGATACCCTCTGTTTACAGAGCCCATTGATCCTGCTCAGTTCAGCATCCTTCATCCACACAAATTTCATGCTTCTGATCCCGTGTGAGACACGTTCGAAAACCCCATCAAGAAATCTCTGCACTGGAGAATCTTCTGTTTTGAGGAATGGCATTCGTTGAGCCTTCAAGATGCAGCAGGGCCATTAGCTCTTCATTAATTACCATTCCAGGGGGAGGAAGCCCATTCCACTTCTTCACTATGGACTGGCACACAAGTGGAGAGACACTATTCCTTGCCATGCATTTCTCACAGGGAATGCAAATGCAATCGTATCCGCTCATGTATGCTGCCTTGTCACAGGTCTTTTATCAGGTCTTGATTAAACAAAGCACTTAAATCCATATCTCTGTTTAATTGTGTCACCGTGTGACACACTACCAGCAGTAAGTCTCCCCTTGAAGCTTTCCATGTTTCAGTGCCACTTATTTTGAGGAACACAGCCAGGCTTCAGATTAAATTGGGAATTCTGGGATGCTGAATCAGGATCTTTTCCACTGCAAAGGACAGAGAAGAAATGCAGTATGGAAGAAGGCATTCCAGTTGTTGCAGGAGATGCGAGCTAACAAACTGATGTCACTGCAGAAGCAAATGTGGGTGGAAGGACTTTGAAGATTCCTTCTGAGCCTTCTAGTCTGTCTTAAAAGCACATACTGAGCTCATGAATAGAGATTATGATAAAGAGAGATTTAGTACTTGTATGTCTCCTATGATTCAGGTTTAGAAGTTCAACAATGCAGTTTTGGAAAAAGCATGAAATCCTGGAGGAGCTAAGAAGTGACTGGTCAAGGCTGCACGATCTCTGTTAGAGCTGGAAGGACAACTCAGGATCTTGTGGGTCAAGGTGGGCTTCATGCAGCAGGCCCCGTTCTGCAGTCCTGACCTGGACAGTTGCCCCATTGGATTCAGTGCAAACACAGTGACCTGTAAGATTCACATCAAGAGTTATTGTTTGCTGCTGTTTCAGCTTCTATTTTTTTTTTTTCATTCTGCCCTAAAAATGCCAAAGCTTATTATTCTCTCCGAGATTTAACCTGAACATTTGTACTCTAGAATCCCCCATGCCCCTTTATATCAGCCTAACTAGCAGATATCCGAGCTCCTCATGCTCCTCGTTGAGGATTCCTTGCTCTCTTCCCATTTTCCTTGACCTCCTCAGGTTTCTCTGTGTATCGCATGGGCCAGCACTGAGAAGAGCTGCAGGAAAGTTTCTCCACTGTTGACTGGGGTTGTCCTGAGGGATGCAATGAGGAGCACTTGATGCCTTTCTCTTACTATCCATGGCTCTCAGGCTATGGCTACCCAAGAAGTAGGACTCAAAGTGTCACCTTTAAAAGCATTCGGAGCTGGTAGGGGACAGGTCTGTAGTCTCCGACATGGCTCTGTGCTCTACCATACACTAGGTCTTATGGTTCCTGACTTCAGGCATCTACAAAGTTCAGTGCAGTGCTCGAGGTTACCTCCACAAGAAAGAGAAAGCCTTTTCCAGCAGAAAGAGGACATGAATATAAAGGGCATACCTCATCCCATCCCAAAGTCCTGCCTAAAGCAGCGAGAGGAACTTCCTCCTAAATGTGTTGATCTGCTCTGCGTGGCCCACAGAAAGACCCTAAAGGATCAGCTTGAACAAGACATCTCATTTTCAGATAGCTGAAACGAAGTGAGATAAACCCCCATGGCTGGTTTGATGCTTTAAGAACCTTATTGGGGAGAACAATTTATACGAGAGCCTTTGTGTTTCTTCCATTGCTTTATAAAGCAATCTTTGAGTTTATTTATCTGCTCCTTCCAGTCTTTTCAAATGCCAGCGAAGTTGCTGTCATTGTAAATCAGGTTCATCAGAATCTCCTTTCAGAGCAAAACTTCTGACTGAGAAGAAAAGACAACACTGTGAAGCAAATACCAATATATACAGCAAGTTGTATATTGTAGACTCAGTAGCATGAAGTCTGCTCCAACCTCACACCAGGTCAAGGTGATGGACGTGCAACGTGCATCCTTCTGAGGATCCAACATCATTAGAACAATTGGACTGGTTCACATCAAGGATTTGCCTAGTATTTGCTCTCCAGGCTTGGCCATGAGAAGACACCTACAAGAAAACAAAGAAGGGGCAGATGATACCAACCCTATGGTCTGCCCACCTCCTTTTGGCCATTTTCAGCTTGGAGAATTTCTTGAACCTGTTGCTGTTTGCCTAGTTTTTGCTAGATCTTGCTTTGGAAGTGAAGAGTTGGTCTCTATTTGTGCTCCTGAAGTCATCTGGGGCTTTGCAAAGAGCTATAACCCTCGGTGGCACAGTGCTCTAGGCAGTCCAGGCAGAAGCTGTTGCCACTGGAGTGGTTTGTCACCATCTAAACTTGACAGGTTGGTGTCCCATATGTTCTCCTGCTCAATTTTGCTTCCAAGGGCTTTTTTTTTTCCAAGCAGGGGCATGACCAGCGACTGGCTGCTGATCCACAGTCATGACTGTGATCAGCACGTGAGGAATGGCGCTTCTTTTTCTTTTTCTTTTTTTCCTTCTCTGTCTTCTTTTTTCTTTTTCTTTTTCTTTTTTCTCTTTTTCTTTTTCTTTTTCTTTTTCTTTTTCTTTTCTTTTTTCTTTTTCTTTTTTCTCTTTTTCTTTTTCTTCTTCTTTTCCTTTTTCTCTCTTTTTCTTTTTCTTTTTCTTTTTTTCTTTTTTTCTTCTCCGTCTTTTTTCTTTTTCTTTTTCTTTTTCTTTTTCTTTTTCTTTTTCTTTTTCTTTTTCTTTTTCTTTTTCTTTTTCTTTTTCTTTTTCTTTTTCTTTTCCTTTTCCTTTTCCTTTTTCTTTTTCTTTTTCTTTTTCTTTTTCTTTTTCTTCTTTTCTTTTTCTTTTTTTTTTTCTTTTTCTTTTTCTTTTCCTTTTCCTTTTCCTTTTCCTTTTCCTTTTTCTTTCTTCCTAAGTGAATCTACAGACCGTGTTCACTCTTGAGTCCCAAGTTAGCCGAAGCTGAAGAGAGGAATTTAGAGATGGAGTTTTATAAAAGAACTTGAGGCAATGAAGCAGGTAAGAGAAAATGGAATGAAGGCTGTTTTATGTCTCTTTTCAAATATTTTTCTTAAGGAAATGAGGCTTGCGAATAGGTATCTCTTCTTTTTTTCTTCATGGAATCATTTCAGGTGTTTATCATTTCTGCCCTCACCAATAGTTTCTTCATTCCTTAGCCAGATCCCCAGATTTCTTCCAGATCCCTAGACGCTTCAGAACAAGGAAAAGTGAGACATCAAACTAATATCTGCCCTTAATAATGGCTACAGGTGACAGACGAAGATGCAAAGGAACCTGCTGGTTCCACTGCGGGACTATGACACTGTGTGGTCAACTCCGTGCTAAGAGCATGCCCTCTGCATTGTCCTTCTACCATGGTACTCATATATTCCTAAACTAGTGTTTTCAAATGGAAAGGTAATCACAGGGAAAAAGAGTCTCCTGCTGTTGTAAAAGACTCACTGATTTTGTGCTGCTTGATTAAAAAAAAATTACACACCAGAATATAGCACATAATTTAATTATAAGAATGTAACTTAATCTTATAATGAATTTCTGTCTTCTTTCATATACAACTATTTTGCAATTCTGGACAGTACCCCTTATTCAAAAACGTTTGGTTTCATTTTATTTGTTTGGAGTTTTTTAAAACAAATAGCACCAATATACATACATACCTATAACCATACCCATATATGCATTATACATATATATATATAACCATCATATAGCCCTCCTTCCTGGCTCAATGTGACCAACTTTATAATTTTTCCAAAGTATTTGCCACATGTTAGTTAATTCTCTAGGACATTGGAATAGGTTGGAAGAAGGACACATCCATACTTGAAAAATAGTTTCAAAGGCTATTCAAGCATTTGAGCTAAAAACTATATATAAACTCAAAAGCTGAACACAATGAAATCAAAGTCCAGTTATTTCGTGCAGCAGAATGTCACTCACCAGTAGTACTTCAGAAATGGGCAAATAAACACAGCAACTAACTCTGCTTGGCAAGGGTAAATTCCCTTCCTTGGTGCATTACTGTTCCGTGAGGGTGGCCTGACAAATCCATTGACACGAGGAAAGATTTAGGAATGGCTGGGGAGCGTAAGGAATGAATCCCCACCGAGTCGGCTGTGCGTTCCTTGGATCCGTCGGGCAATCAAAATAAGTCCCTTGGATTATATCAGACAAATGCCTGTCTGCACAACAAATCACCGCAGATTGCTTATGACAGCCAAATGAGATGTCCTTCCAGAACATCACCCAGCAATTCGCACACAGCTCCGGACCACCTGAGAAAGTAGCAGTTAAGAAAACTGAAGAAATCCAACCGATTTGGGGCCTTTTTTATCAGAATAAGGACAAGCAACTTCAAATGAGCGTGCGCGCGCCTGCTCTTATGGGGCATTTTGGCCAAACATTTGCTACAAGGCATTAGAGCTTTTCCATTGTCTCTGACATTTCGGGTTACTAAAGGATTATATCTATAGACTGTAGTAATCCCTGCATATTTAGAAAGTACACGCAGGATTCTCCAAGCACCAGACATCTGCCCCATGGTGCCGCACATCTGCCACTCCCGTGGATTTCTGAACAATTTCCTTTGATGAGCAGGTTTATTGCAATAGAAATCTAGAGATAAGAAAAGCTCGCGTTCCCTCTGTGGCTGTGTTGAGTCTGCAGTTTTAGAGCTTAACATTTTTATCCGAGACAAAATATGCAGTCAGCCTATTTGGACATCATACAAACACACACTTAAATGCGCAAAGATAAATAGGTTGAACCCACACACATGCACGCACAGACAAGAGCTAAAAAACTGGCTCTGAAACAAATATATATTTTTTTAATTAGCATTTTTTAAAGACGCTAACTGCATCTTGAGCACAGAGAACACGTTATTTTGCAGGCATTTTCAGTACCAACCCCTATTTTTAACTATTGGCTAATTACTAGTAGGTCTTAATTACACGGTGTGTGGAGGCACTAATAAGTTTACAGATCTGCCAACAACACTAAACACATATGTCTTTTCAGGCATTAGCCTCCCTCTCTGTTTTAAACTCCTTTCTCTTTTCCCCCTTGCAATTTGGCAGCAGAAGATACTGGAAAAGGCTGTAACTGCAGCTGATGAGAAGGCAAGAATCGAAACACTCATCCTTGTGGGAACAAGAAAGGCTCATACCATGATGAGGAATCAAACTAGGGGAAGAAAAAGCGATACCAGTAGAGCTCAGAAAACTCATATTTTCACAGGTTGCCTCTAGAGTAGTCAACTCTTGTCTTCTACACAAGTTTCTTGGAGCCAAGAAGCTTATTCAGACTTGGTTCTACATCTGCTGGCTCTGTTTAGGAAGTGATGGTCCCGTACGGCCCACAATTTGCTCTAGAGCTGAAAAAAGCAGTATAAAGTGGACAACTAAGGAGCTGCTGGTTGTGCTCATGTCCATAGGAGCCTTCCAGACCTGGCTCACACAGCATCTCTTCTATCAGACTTAATGCCAGGATCATCCTCTAGCCTGGTCATGTCCTCACAGACACTCCCAACATATCAGAAACTCCAAAGCTCCAAGAGAGAATGACTGTTTTGATTTACTAGGATGGATGGACTCTCTGAGAGTGTCCATAAGGTGTTATGTTACGCAGTTGAGTACCTTACACAAAATAACTTTTGACCACCGGAATAGGTTGTGAGATCTTCTGATCTGCTTTGCTGGGTGAAGACACAAGGCACTCAAGCCTGTCCCAGCCTTATTTTATGACTGTCTTTTCACATGCCATTTGTAGATCCCAACAAAGTTTCCGGACTCTCAGCTCTCCAGAGAAGTAACATTTAGTAACTGGAGGTCTAAATGATAATATCTATTAATCGCATCATGTTTTATCAAGGAGAATTCTCAGTCCTTCACAATATTTTCATTCCCTTGATCACCCTCTTGCGTAGGTACCTCTACTAACTCAACCTGCTCTGTTCCCTATCCCATGTAAAGAGTGAAGAATCTTCCACTCTTTTGGGTATAGAAGCTTGAAATCAAGCAAGCCAGGACTTTCTCATTAATCCCACTTGAAATAAAATACATCCTTTTGCTTCCCAAGAGAGGAGGCTCCTCTATGGCGCATGAGGCTCTTCCAAGTTCATCACCGATGAAGGCGAGGCTCCATGTTAACGTATTAAGATGGACTTCAGGGAGAAAAACCCTGGGACAACATGCATTTTTGCCACCAGGCGCATCCCAAAAGCCTCCAAGTGCTTCCCAAGGGAGTTCAGGTCCTGGGAATTACTCCGGTGGACAAGTTTTTGCAGAAGTGCCCGTCTAAACGCCTGCCAAAGGCTCTTCCCAGCAGCTGTGTGTCTGACAACAGCTTCTCACCAGTGTCACCAGCCAACAGCTCCAGCGCAGGCGTCTGCACACCTGACAGTTTATTACAGGAGGTGTTAATTTGCAGGAGGCTATTAAAAATAATCTCCCATTTAAGGCTCCTTCACAGAGGCTAATATCAAAGTGTTATCCAAAGCAGGGATTTACAGCATCGCTGTTTAGGGGTAATTTTTAGTGTAAATCATGTCAATTATTTAACAGGAGCAAAAATTAATCTTCTGTTTACCAACACAGGTATAACCAATTCTTGGAAAAAGAAATGCACTGAGGAAATATCCAATTGGAGCTCGCACCAATATTGAGCCCCTGAAGTATTTTCCATGGAAGCACCAGAGAAACTTGAGGTTTACAACTATATAAATGAGAGCAGGTGCTGCCTTCCCATATCCATATTTCTAAATGCAGAAGGATATTTCTGCCTGGGATGATTCAATGTTTATTTTTATGTGGTGGAGGAGAGGAGATTATTGTCATTTGCCTTGATGAAGGAGGTAGTTGTCACCTTCCTGTTTTTCCTTACTGAATCTTTGTCAGCAAATAGCATGTCTGGAGTAAAATGAGAGGAGGAGATAATTTAAATGGGTGCTACACTTAGCCTCAGCAATGAAATTACAAAAGTGAATCAACATGAAATGTGGATAATTTTTCCCAACAATTTAGGCAATTATGGACAAGGCAAGCATCAGCTTTTTTTGCTGGAAAAAAAATAAACCAGTTAATATGATATCTTAGGGCAAAACTTCAGCTCCTTAATTAACAACTTCGGAAATATTGTGTGCACTGTCAGATGGAAGAAATTATAAGAGTGCTTGCCAAAGTTGGATTATATTATAATATATATTATATATTTATAAATAAAATAATCATATTATAAAGTACAGTTTGTGCCTGAACCAAGACTTTGGAATAACAATACCTAATTTTTAGACTTCATCTGGAATAGACACAAGATTTTCACCATACAGATGAGGTCTTCTATACTACTTTTTAAGCATCCACTTCAAAGCTGGGGGAATCTCATTTGTCCCTTGAGATAATAAATGATCTGTGCGTAGCCAAATTAATTAATTAAAAACTTGCATCTTCCTCCAAGACTGACAGGTTTGACACAGGTGTAGGGGAGACACAAGCCCTTATGGAGTGTTAGATGGAGGCCGGGTGGATTCCCTAGGATGTTTCGAATGGAATGAGATGCCTCCATGGGAACTTCATAGAGCCATGTGGACCACAATGGGAAGTCAGACACCTCATTCACTCATGGTTTATTTGGGAGCTGACTCCAGCTTCCACTGCTTGGGAATAGGAGTTCCACCAGGTTGATCTGGTGGATATACTCAGGATCAAAGTGGTAGAGATGGTGGTTGTAGTAGATGCAAGATGAGGGGCCAAAGTATTTCCCTAATGCCAAAGAAGTGAGGAGTAATGGATGGTTCATGGAGAGAAGAGAAGAGTTGCAAAGATCCATTGTGGAATAACCAGCAGATAATAGCATGGGAATGAAAATTCTGTTCTCCAGAGGAGAAAGGAGAGAAAATCATGGATACCAGGGTTGGGCAGGGGCTTAGGGAGTCCATGTAGGATTTCACAAGATCATTAGGGAACCAGGGGAAGAGCATTTCCCTGCAGTATCTTGGGGCACCTCATGGCTGGAAGGACAAGAAAAGAGCAAAGAGACCAGGGTGTAATAGCCCACTTGAAATACCAGCAATTCATGGGCTAGTATTTCAGCAAATGGAAGGCAGAGAAGCTACAATCACCATAACAGATATATCCACCAGCCCTTTTCTTGTTGTTTTCAAAGGGAAATCCATGCAAGTTAGGATTAGTGCAACATCTGTCTTTATTTGGTTTGATAGCTCATAAATTTAATTAACAACTCTGTAGTGTCAGTATTATACGAGGACACTTCACAGAAGAGGAAGGCTATGTGCTCTGGGCAAGATCTATCGGCGCAGCGGCCGTTTTTTCTTCCCCGTGGGTCACCAGTACCTCAAAGAGCAGAACCAAGGAGCTTAGCCTGTGCTTGCTTTAACAAAAACAACAAAAAAAAGCTATAAGGAATGGCCAGACTTGGTAAAAGAAAGGCAGGGAGGTCAGAAAGGTGTTCGGAGTCACTCTCCTCCGCACAAGCCAGTCCTGTGATCACACATCTGATGCTACGGAGCGAGCTGATGGCTTCTAAAAGGTGTCCTACAAAAGCTTGTTTCTGAAAGCAGAGAAAGAGGTTCCTTTTGATGCACTGTAATAAATGAAAAGAGTTGCGGATCTCAGGAGATTAAAGAAAAGAGCTAAATAAGCTAAATAAGCCCTGTCACCTCGGGTAAGATCTGGATAATAGGAGCCATAGAGTTTGCTAGTGCGCGTTTCCCGAGACCACATTAACTCCTAAGTTCATCAGGAGGTATAAATTGATTTAAAGACAGTACTAGTGTCCAACAGAAAAAAAAAAAAAAGAGAGATCCATATAATTACATATTCAGTAAAGTATCATCCAACTTTTATCATTTAATACCTGAAGACCTGATCATGTTTTAGGTGCATTAAACAAGCTTCCCAATATCTCTGGGTTGTATTAGACCTAAAGAGGGTCTGTTTTTAAAGGATATTCTCCTGTTTAAAAGGGCTTGCTCTGTGACAGGCTCCTCAGCCAAAACTTCAGCTAGTGACACGAGCTCGGCCAGCAGGTCCTCGGACAAGGGGACTTTCTGGAAACTTCATCCAAAGAAATTTGGCAGTCATTCAGAGGAAGGACTGAAAATAGGACCTTGTTTTCTGTCTTCTCAAAGTATTATTTCATTATGAGACAAAACATGTTCCTTAATTACAACATATTTCTTTGAAAGTGAGAGCCAAAGTGACTCAGATGCCCCTGAGATTATCAGCTGTTCCTCAGAGTTGTAGGAACTTGGACGTAGGAGATGTAGGAGCAGAGATGTAGGAACCTGGTCTAGCTATGGGAACGCGCTGTCCTCAGTTGCCCTAAGACATCGGTAGGAGCCAACATGTGATTACTGATAGTCAGTGATAACACTTATCAGTCAATTGGATTTTTAAATTGAAAGCTCGGGAGCTCCAGACTGCTAACGGAGCTGTTAGAAAGAGCTTCCTTCTAACAAAAATGAAGTGCTGGAACTGGAAAGCTTTCCCAAATATTCTTCGCACTCCCTTGGATGCAGTTCACGGTACGAGTGCGAGCTGGCTTTTTAATACACAACATTTGGCACCTCCTCCACCTTTCCTAGAGAGACAAACACCAGGAAGGAGGAGGAATGGAGACAGTGAAGAGCAAAAACAGAATCCTGTTCTCTTCCCGACCGTGCATACACGTAGCACTCAGCGAGTCTAATTGAAACTCCAGAACTCAATTGATGGAAGGATTGACCTGAGCGTGTCCTCTAAGTCAAACTCGCATCGTTACCTTCTAAGTTCGTCAACACGTCCAACTTTTTAATACCGCAGCGAGACTTTGGCAGCGTGGCAAAGCAAAGCCGAGTCTTTTCTGCCTCATGCACGAATAACAAAGCCACCTGCCATATTCCGGCGCTGGATGCTTTATTGTTAGTGATGATGCATGATGCAGAAATAATGCAGGTTGATTTTCAGAGACAAGACCAAGTTGAGCTTGCAAGGCTGTCAGCGACTAGCCCGCGCTCGTCTGACTTGGGGACCGAGCAAACAACATGGGAGGAATTGATGGAAACTAATGACACAATAAGATGTCACTTTTTTCTGACCTACTTTGCTTAAAATAAATCCCTATTAACTGTAATTATCTGTGCAGGTAGCAGAGTGTTCACCAAACACTCAGCTGGATCCCCTAGACTTGCACAACTCTTCATTCTGGCTCAGCCACCTTTCTATATATAGAGTTTTTTCCGCCTCTGATGTGAATAAATGCCTAGAAGATGAAAGACAACAAAGCTCAATTAGTATATTGATCAGGATTGGAAAAAAAAAGCATATTTAACCAATCAGCACATGAAGTGTGTGATCCCGCGCCTCAGTTTGCAGCGTACTGCCCAAGTACCAATACGCCTCCTTCTTCCCAGCACGTCTTCCGTGGGTTTTAAATACGGAAACTGGCATAAAATGCAAGGCATCTGCAGCTCAGCTGTGACTGTGCTGCAGAAATCCCCTTTTTAACCCCCTTTCATAAACACCGGGGGGCTCATAGGACCATCCAGGTTATCCCTGGACATCCTAACCCAAGTGCCTTTAGCACGATGGAGACGTGGGTCAGCATTAAGAGATACCAACGGGTCCATGATTAATACTCATACCAATACTCATACCATAAAAAAGAAAAAAAAAAGTCTTAAAAATACACAGTGTTGACTAATAAAAGAAACAGGCTCTGACTAATGACTTTTCTAACTTTTTGCAGACACATCGAAGGGGCAGAGCATCCTCCCGATGCCCGTGGCTTGGAGGGGGTCTCCGGGGTGCTCCGAGATCCCTCGGCATCACCCCGAGTGGGCGAGAGGGAGACAGAGAACGCAGCGGGATTACGGAGAGTCGGGATGGGAGCGATGGAGCTATCGCTCGCGGCCACCCACGGAGAAAGGCTGTATCCATGACTCATCGCAGGAAGGAGCGGAGCGCGCCACGCATCCGAATGGACAGCAGCTTCCCAAGGAGAAACGGCCCGGCCTCGAGCATCTCTCAAGGTCGTTCATCCCAGCTGTTCATTGTTTCCGGCTGCGATGCAATTTCCTTTGTAAAATTAGCAAAGTGTGTCTGAAAAGCAGCGTTTTTTATTTATTTATTTATTTGGAGAGAGGGGGATCTGTTATTTTTACTCTTAGCAAAGTGTGTCTGAAAAGCAGCGTTTTTTATTTATTTATTTATTTGGAGGGAGGGGGATCTGTTATTTTTACTAGCAGAATCTTCTAATTTTCTTGAATTTATTCAGGGCCAGTTCATCCCCCCCCACTCTTCAGCTCCCATCCTTCAATGTCATCCATCTTTCCCTGCGCTGGCATTTACCTTC
>VWPW01012689.1:0-10912 GCA_013389825.1 Crypturellus undulatus | reverse complement strand
CCCAGGAGCAGTGCCCGGCCACCACACGTCATTCCCATCTTCCAACATGATTGTCCCCAACTTCGTGTCCCAACAGCAGGGTGAGGTTGTCAGTCCACATCTGGTGCCGTCACGAGGGAGAAGTCCGCGGTACAGAATGTTTTTGGGGCATCAAATGGGAGATGGTGCCAAGAGGAAAGGGTGGAAACCTCCGGCTAAATCAGAGCAATCTCTGTGCAGGGATTCTTGAAGGCTGCAGGGTCCAGGCAGGACAAGGAGTTTGTCCCAAGCCCTGCAGAGAGAGCAAAACTTCTGCTCTTTGTTTTTTTCTGTCTTGTTTTGGTGCTGGGCCAGGTTCTGGTTCTGATGGGCAGGAAACATCACTCTGCATCTGGTTTCAACCAACCCCAGGGGTCTCCCAGCCCTCTTCAAGGCCCTATCATTAGTTTAGAATATTTACAAGATTAGAATATTCCTGGGGACCTGTAAATTTAAAGTATTGAAAACCACTGGTGTGGTTTGACTGCTTTCACAGGGGAAAGCAGTCATGTCCCTGGTCAGCTGCAGGTTTGCTCCATGATCTGGATGAGTCATTTCATTCATCCCGTGTTGGGTTGCCCATTCCTAAATGTTCAAGCAGTACATCTGCTAGTGATTGTGGAATGCCTCCACTTTGCCAATGGAGGCATGTAACTACATGGATGGGGACATTGTCTGGGCAATGGTAAATATTCTAGTGAGTTGTAAAGTGACCTGAGCTGGTGTTGAATGAGCAGACAATGACTTCCCTTTGAGTTAACCAAACCTCTGTGTAAACTTGCCTCCAGCGAATGACTGACGTAAGGGCAGCCCCAAGAAACAAAAGCCTTTCCAGATGCTTACAAATACTTTAGTAAAAACGGCCAACAAAAAAGCTCTTTATTCTGTTCATATGATTGCTACAGCAATTGAGTGAAAAATCTTCTGGACTGGGCTGAGATTTGACATTTCAGCCTTTGTTGGAGGAGTGACACATTTTATTTGACCTGAAATAAATTAGGGTTGACTTCTCCATGCTTCCCTTCCATTTTAAGTGTCCCAAGTCTAAAGCACACTTGCATAAGGAGAATTCTTAGAAAATGTGAAGACATCCAGAAACTCAGTGCATGTGAACTGATGGCAGTTTTGCTCCTGAAGGGTTGAGTAGCTTTTCCTGTATTCCTGCCCCCGTATTTTCCTTTGTTCAACTTAGGGTACAACGATGTAGATTGAGCTCCCTGGTGTCTAAGCTGTCGATTGCACTTGAACTGGATGGTGATGTTGACATTCAAATCCCTGCTTGATTTCCTAAGCTTGGCTGCAGACCTGGCGGTGACTCAATGAGTATTATCTAAACATGAGCACTTGGGACCAGGGCATTGTGCTGACTTAACGAATCTCCGCCTGTCAAGCCCGGCTGGGAATGTGAAACTTCACGATGGTGTCGCACTGCCTACAGACCAAAAAACGTAACCACGTATTTGGTAATCCGAAGGGAGGCGAGGGAAGAAATCAGTCACTTGTTAAATGTGTGTGCGTCTGTGCATGCGCATATATATATATATAATTATATCCCTAATAGCTGCAAACTCAGAGCACCCTCCTGAACCCTGCGGTATGGCAGGGAATGATGGAATGCGTTTGAGTGATTAATCCCAAGTTGCCAGGTCTTGCTCGCTCTTCACCTCCCCTTTAGATGGGAAGGACTCCTCTTTCCTGCTGTAGAGATGGCCGTTGTGTTTTGGCCCAGAGAGCTGCTCAAATGTTCATATTTTTTTTTTTTGGATAATGTTTGCAGCGTTGCTTGAGGTAATATTTCCAAACCACCCAAGCAAGTTAGGAGTTTGTCCCAGCTGAATCATGTAAGAGACAAAGTCTTGATGAAGCCCAACCTGCCAATGGGACTTCCTCGGGGCACAGGTTTAATGTGCATTTAAATTACGCTCTACAGTTACCAAAACCCCAGTTCTCTCCACCTCTTTTGTCTCACAGTGACGGTGTTATCATTGCATATAAATTTTGAGTTGGATTTATTTAGTTGGATTTATTTATTATGCTCCTTGGCATGTTCCCAAAGGTTGTGCTCATCCACCCCATGCAGGTGGTGGATGTGTAGCCCATGGAGGGACACCAAGGTTCTCCAGTGGCATCAACAACACATCAACCTGTGGCCTGGGCGCCCAAGGCACTTTTGAAAATGGGTGTCTGGGCAATAGTTTTAGAGGTATTTAGACATCTGAGGATGCTAAGAGTTACGAGCGTGGATTTTCAAGATGCGCTTAATTGCTTCTGTCCTGTGGCAACTTTTGAAAAGCCTGTTAGGCAGCTAGCAGAACAGTTAGACACCTAAATTATCAGAAACCTTTGGGAGACTTCAAAACATTCTCCAATAAAAATGTAAAAATAAAGAAAAGTAGGAAAAAAATGTTATTTGTTAACCAGATTTCTACAAAATAAGTAGGAAATGCACGATGTTTAATAGTGTTATCATTGCAAGTCTATATCATAAGCTAATTCTTTATCATTTGGGCATCAAAACTAGAGTATTTTAATAAGCTTAGAAAGCTTATCTATCTGTTTTCAAAGGGGACTTGAGATAGCTTACAAGTGTATCTGTCTGGCAAAAATACACTTGCATATCAACACCAACAGCCCCAAAATGTGCTTTCCCTTGAGTGGACATTATTGTGCATGCTCTTCTTGAGGTTTTAATATCCTTTTATAAACAAGTTTAGCTCTCTAGCATCCTCTATTTAACTAATTGCATTTAAACTGTTGCAATATTTATTATGTGGTCAGAGTGATTTTTCCTCCCTCTTCCTCTCTGCCTTTTCTCAGAGCGTGTCCGTCTGTCCCTGCTTCCAAGGGCAGCGCTGGTGCCTCATGTGTGCTCTGGCTCTTCTCATAGGCAGTCATTTCTTGAAACCTACAGAAAATCCTAAAGGAATTTGCCATTTGTCATAATAGTGACATTTTTCCTGATTTTCCTGATCTTGGCAGACTCCAGGATTCACTTTCAGAAAGATTTCGGTTCAACAACAAAAGAAATTCCAAGCACCAACCATTGGCACAGGAACATCGCACCGGTGAAGTTTTATTTATCAAATAGATGCAGCGCCTCATCAAAATGCAATTTGCTGAGCCCTGGCTCTAGATTGAGAAACTACTTCTCAAAGCCAAAGGCAATTTTCCACGTAAAAAAGAAGACTTAGGGTGTAACATAGGTGTGTTTTGGGAATTGTGAAAGCCGTGCTACAATTTGGCATGAGCCGCAGTGCTTGCCTGCCATGGGGCTTTGGACTGAAAGATGAAAATAAAGATAAACATAAGCAGGGAAACCAGCTACAATAGATGAAAGGTTAAAAAAAGACCAGCACTATCAGAGTGAGACTGTTAATATGCCGCAGAAGTATAAGACTACCAATTGGTAGACACTGTTGTATCATTTTAAAATTCTCTCCTGCATTATAGGGTGTGTTTCTGGGTAGGGTCAATGTTTGGCAAATTGAAGATGAAAATCTGTAAACCACGCCAAGCTGATGAAGACAATAACTGTCTCCTCCTTCACGCCCATGCACACCCAGCCCACCTCCAGAAACAGATAAAAGGGAGCATCGACTGCCCTCGAGTCAGAGGGACTCACTTTCCTTCTCTCTGTACTCATCTGCTGTAGCACAACTGCGTTGATCTTCTCTTTGCATTTTTTTTTTTGACTCTACTTAGAAGAAACGGTCATGTCTCGGCAATCTGTCTGTAGAAGCTTTGGAGGCGGGAGCAGAAGGGGCTACAGCTCTTGCTCGGCCATTGGTGGTGGCTTTGGAGGAGGTGGCAACAGAAGCAGGACCAGCTACAGCTCCTACTCCTCGTCCAGAGGATTTGGAGGTGGTGGCCGTTGTGGAGGGTTTAGCAGCAGGAGCCTCCATAACATAGGCAGCAGCGGAAGGATTGCCATGGGTGGATGCTATGGTGGAGGCTATGGAGGCAGAATCGGCTACGGTGGTGGCTTTGGAGGAATGAGTGGCTTTGGTGGAGGAATGGGTGGCTATGGAGGAGGAATGGGTGGTGGAGGAGGAATGGGTGGCTTTGGCGGAGGAATGGGAGGCTTTGGAGGACCAGGCTTTGGTGGCCCTGGCTTTGGTGGTCCTGGTAGAGGTGGCCCTGGAATCCAGCCAGTGCATGTTGACACAAGCCTCCTCCAGCCGGTCCATGTTGAGATCGACCCGCAGATCCAGCAAGTGAAAAACCAGGAGAAGGAGCAGATCAAGACTCTTAACAATCAGTTTGCCTCCTTCATTGATAAGGTGAGAGGGTGGGATTATTGTGTCTAATTAAGTGTCAAAACTTTGAAGAACTTTCATGTG
This sequence comes from Crypturellus undulatus, assembly GCA_013389825.1. Classification (NCBI taxonomy): domain Eukaryota; kingdom Metazoa; phylum Chordata; class Aves; order Tinamiformes; family Tinamidae; genus Crypturellus; species Crypturellus undulatus. The sequence continues at coordinate 6,554 of VWPW01012689.1, read as the reverse complement.
CTGCAGAAGTGTTGGCCTTTCCAGCTGAATGTCAGTAGAATGGGAAGCTTGAGAGTATTTTTTTACTCATTATTCAAGGAAAAGATGGGAATCACTCTTCCATAGGAGATCAAAGCTATATCTCCAGGGCTTTATTCCAGACTGCTGAACTAGACTCAATAAATTATTCTTGCAAGCAGGTTAAACACCTCTGTGTACCTACGTGTTTCGTGGGCAGACTTGTACTTCTGTACTGCTCCCTTCTCAAATGCTTTCCTCCTTTATGTCAGGTTTTCACTAATGCACTTTTTTCCTATTTATATATTTAATTAATTATTTGGAGTAGAAATGTGTTTGGAATTGCTGCTACAGTTTAAAGCTCCTTTGACTTGTATGTATCTTAGAAACTCCTTCCTTCTCCTGATCTTGCAACTTACTCATCAGTGAAAATCTTTATCAGAATGTTACCTGGCTCTCACATCATCATGCAAAAGAGAAGCAGCACCCTTTTAATGTGACGAAGCGGGTGCCTTGGCTGCTGCTGTTCTGCATGTCGTGGTGAATACTCCAATGTGTTGGGTTTCAGGTTCGCTTCCTGGAGCAGCAGAACAAGGTCCTCTCCACCAAGTGGGAGCTCCTGCAGCAACAAGGGCCTTCTGGGCCAAGGAAGAACCTCGATGTCATCTTCGAAAATTACATCCAGAACCTGAAAAGGCAGCTGGATGCAATCTTGTCACAGAGGGGACAATTGGAATCAGAACTGCAGAACATGCAGCAATATGTTGAGGATTACAAAAACAAGTAAGTGCAGAGTAACACAGCAAACAACTCAAGCAGCATCCTTTATCTCCCAGGTCATTTTTCTTCACATACATATTTTTATAGCAATTCTAGACTTCACTCAGTTCAAATATTTTTGCTTCATTTTGGTTTAGTGGCCCTAGGTTGGAAAGTTTAGGAAACTCAGCTTGTATTCTTTTTCTCCCTAGGTATGAGGAAGAGATCAACAGGCGCACAAGTGCAGAGAATGAGTTTGTGGTGCTCAAGAAGGTGAGTCACACATGCCGAATTATTAGCATTTGAATATAGGCTTTATCTGTGCTCCCAGGGGATTCCCTTCTAAAGGAAGCTCCAAGCTCAGTAGCTGGGAAGCTGCTTTTGGAGCGCTTTTTCTTTGTGCATCTCAATGATGCTGCATGAAGGCTGTTATCCTCAATAAAAAATACAGTTTCTAATGTCCTGTTACCCTCAGCAAAAGCCCCAGTTTCTGTTGACATGAGGGGTTTCCAGAAAGAGATGAACCTATTCTCTAATCTTTCCTTTAGGATGTGGACTCTGCCTACATGACTAAAGTAGAATTGGAAACAAGGGTGGGAGCTCTGACTGACGAGATGAACTTCCTGAGGAGCATCTATGAGGCGGTAAGGAGCTATTCCTTCCCCTTAGGTAGCTGAGATTCTGATGATGTATTTTTCTTTATCTGAGGCTCATTTGGGTCCTCAGTGGGTTTGCTCATGGAGCAAAGCAGTGGGTTGTCATTGCTAATTTGTGTCTGCCCTTATTTTGGTGCTTTGCAGGAGCTGTCTCAGATGCAGAACATCAGCCGGGACTTGTCCGTGGTGGTGTCTATGGACAACAACCGCCACCTGGATATGGACAGCATCATCGAGGAGGTCCGGCGCCAGTACGAGCAGATTGCTCAGAGCAGTAGGGCTGAGGCGGAGGCTTGGTACCAGAGCCAGGTGAGTCCCAAGCACTTGGAGGAACCTGACCCATGGCCAGAGTTTAAGATGGTTTAGGACAACATGAAAGACCTCAGAGGGAATCTCCTTAAGTGGAGAGTGAGTGGTAAAGACATTGGTGCAAGGAAGTCTCAAAAGAAAGTGTCTTTTTGAGGGGCCTGGCTGACTTCTCAAGGACTCTAGGATCTTGCTTTGTGCAATATCCTCAATAAAAATGGCCAAGATCCTAACAGGAAAATGGCAGGACAAAATAGCTCTTCTGAAGCCACCGAATGCATATTAGTATGATTAAGATCTATCTCAAAGCTCAAAAACATAACAAGAAAGGAATGTTGAGTCTCAGAATCATTTTTAATGTTGAGCTGGTCATCAACACCATGCTGTCATAAGCGCTGGGAGTACACGTGAGCTGTGAAACTGTTGACAGATCTTGTCTAGGCACCAGGAATGTTCCATTAAGGTGTGCTTTGTCTTGGTGCCATCAGTACGAACAGCTGCAGAACACGGCTGGAAGGCATGGGGACAGCCTGCGCAATACCAAGATAGAGATCCAGGAGCTCACCAGGAACATCCAGAGGCTGCGGGCCGAAATTGAGAGCGTGAAGAAGCAGGTAGGAGCTTGTTATAGTGCCTTGATGCTTATCCATGTGAGGCTGGTCAGAAATGATGATATCTGGTGCAGAAATGTCTTCTTCAACTCTATGCTATTTGCTCCAGAAAATATTGTTGCCTTCACTTGGGGATTTGATAGCTGATTTCAGCTGACAAAATGAGAAACTGAAAATCTGCCTTTCTCTCCCAGAACCAGCAACTGCAGGCAGCTATTGCTGAGGCCGAGGAGCGGGGCGAGATGGCCCTCAAGGACGCCAGGATTAAGCTGGAAGAGCTGGAAAGTGCCCTGCAGAAAGACAAGGAGGATCTTGCTCGTTTGCTGAAGGAATACCAAGAGCTGCTGAACGTCAAGATTGCCCTGGATGTGGAGATTGCCATGTACAGGAAACTGCTGGAGGGAGAGGAGAACAGGTGAGACCTTGACCTTGGACTATCATCTGAGCTGTTGCCTTCTGCACTGGACTCCTTGAGTAGTGCAGTTCCTCTCTAGTTTCAGCGTGGTTATTCTGATTAAAATGGGTAAAATAGCTAATTGTCCTTTGTCCTTTGGATTCAGTTTGCTGGAATTCAGAATTAATAACTAACATATTACCCAACTACAATTTTGTTATGTGCTAATTATTTGAACCTTATGTCTGGAAGAAACTCTAAGTGAAATGGTCATGGCTTCCTCTCATAAAATAAATTTATGATGCCAAATTGCCAAATTAAGGCTGGAATACAGAAAAAAATCACAATCCCTTGGGAAAAGGTTAAATAAGATCTCAGGTTAAGATGTCAAATGGTCAATAACACGTGCTACTTTGTCTTCACAGGTTGTGTGGAGATGCCATGAACAACGTGAATGTCTGTAAGTATCCATGTACATTCAATAGTGAGGTTGCTCGAGATAAGTCAACTAGGACTCCCCTCACTGTCCTGTACAACGTGTAACCTGTGCTTCTCTTCCAGCTGTGGTTGGCAGGACCACCATCACCGGAGGCAGAGGAGGCTTCGGAGGTGGAAGTGGAATGGGAGGAGGCTTCGGCGGTGGAAGCGGCATGGGAGGAGGCTTTGGAGTCGGAAGCATGGGAGGAGGCTTCGGTGGTGGAAGCGGCATGGGAGGAGGTGTATGTGGAGTAGGAGGAGGCTACAGTGGTGGAAGCATGGGAGGAATGCACAGTGGTGGCTTCTCTTCTGGAAGTGGAAGGATGTGCAGCTCTGGAGGAGGTGGCACCTTCGGCTCTAGTGGAGGATCCTCCTCCATGCGAAGATGTGTCACAACCACCTCCGTCAAATCTTCCGGCGTGCGGTTCTGAGCCCTCGAAAGCAGAACACGCAAAAAGCATCTCCTCTCTTCTCCCGGCAGTAGCACGGCCTCCTTAAATCCACCTCCGGTATTCTGTCACCAAACGAACTTTGTCCCCCATGGCCCTCCACGCACCACCTTGTCTTCCTGGCGTCCTGGCCCAGAAAGGCAGTCTTGGGGCAAGGCCATGGCCTCTTCACGGTCCTGGCAAGCTGCTGGCTAGCCCCAAGCCCCGTGACAAAATGCGTACGAGCAAAGCAAAGTCTCACTTGCGGATACCCGTCACGGAGAGCTGGTTTCAAGGAGGGAAACGCTCTGCCTTTCTTGCTGCGTTGTACATTTCTGGCTGCCTAGAGGCAAATGTGTATAGAAGTCCTCTTTGCTCCCTCCCCTTCCCGTTGCTTCCTAGATGGCCGTAGCTCTGGGGTGCTTCAGCCACTCGTACATCCTGCTTCTTCCATTCGCCAACCATTGGCGCCACAGTGGGGCTGGGCAATGGGCTTTCCATCCTTGGCAGAGCTGGGGAGCAAGCAGATGGCCAGAGGGATGAAAGACCCTGGAGTGGAGCGACTGGGCAACTTGGTTCCCCTGGTAGCTCAGGAGCTTGCTCTGGTGTAGAGGCCCCATTTCCACCTCTCCTTGCCCTGTGAGACCTGCTCACACCTGAGGAACGCCTGGCCCTTCTCTAGGATGCCCTTTCCCAAGGGTCCTCCTCAGCGCTAGGCTCCGTGCGACATGGAACAGGATGTACGGTCCCCACTCCCTTCCTCTTCTTTCCATGGTGTGTCCTACTTCCTCAGGATATTGCCATTCTCAATAAATTGCAGAGAACAAACCTCCTGTCTATGTCTCCTTGTTTCAAGAGTTACTGCTAGATAAACAATGTTGACTTGTAGGGGGACTTCAAGGGGACAGGTCATCTCAACATGACCTCATCATGTTGATGACATGTCATCTCCACATCTCAACATGCCACCTCAGGTAGCCATCCATTCCAGGGAAAGTCAGCTAGGTGCCCACCAGGGTTTTCTTTCCATGAAGAGCAAGGGGGAAGAGTCTTGGTTTGGCCCCAGGGGATGCATGGGAGGAGGACATGAGTGCAGTGCTCATGTGTTTGATCTGTGCTCTGCTTCAGTTTTTCCACCACAAGATGAGATCAAAGAGACACAAAACACCTGCAGCGGTGGTGCAGGACTCCCACAGCAACCTGCTCGGGCTGCCAGGGTCCCTGTAGCAGGTCTAGAAGGTCTGGTGGCCTTGGCAAGATGCCAGGCTGCATGCACTTGCAATGGGGACACTGATGGGTCTCAAGGAAAGGGTCTTGTGCTCACTTCTGAGGGCATCAGAGCAATTTCAGAGTTGGGAGGCATCTGCCTGGCCAGAGTGAGGAGAAGATGTTGTGTTTTAGGAGAGGGACCTGGCCAAGTGCCAAGTTTGGGGTTTGGCTTGGGGCAAGAGTCAAGTGCTTTGCTTCTAAAGAGGAACACGGGCTAATATTTAGCCTTAAAATGTGAAACACGCTCTTGTGGGATTGCTGCTGGAATCAGTGTGGTGTCCTCGCGTACACTTCCTTGGAAACTTGGCCAGATTTGGTCTGCTGTGTGTGACTTGAAGTTGCAGCCTGGATTGGGCTGATGAAACTACCTTTCTGTTGGGCTTCTCTTGTCCAAATGTTGCTGCTTTAGCTGCGCACAGCTCCTTGCATAAGAGATGTGAAGGGGTGGCTGGAGTGCAGGCTGTCTATCGAGTTCTACCTGGAAGAGGTTGATGCGACTCCAGGTTGGGAATGATCCGCTAATCTCCTCTGAAGCTGTCATGGTGACTCAATCCGTGTGTGTAGGACATGGTCAGCATCTTGGCATGTGGCTGATACAGCAACTCTTCCCGTTTGTTGTGGTGCTGCTGTGTGGGATGTTACAATAAACTCACGTTGCCTGTGGAGGAAGGCAGCCCCCATGTTAGGCAATGTGAAGGGAGGCGAAGAGAAAGGGTAGCCTCCTTTTTGTTCATTTATTTTTAGTTTTATTTATTTATTCATTTTTAACAGAAATCTCTGATCTGCCTTGTATCTCCAAATGACCCTTGGTTTGGAGTGGTCAACTGGGCTGCAGAATGCACTAATCATTGGGGCTTGCGTTCACCACCATCACATGGGACTCTCTCAATCGTAGACCCTTTTTAAGTGCAAGACCTTTTTTAGGTCCTCCTGCCATGGAGGACATGCCACCCACACGGGTATCACTCTTGACGGTGCCATTCTGAGCTGTTTTTCTTCATTTCTATGACTTTTGTGAGGGATTCTCTAGGTTAGGTTTCTCCAAGACTCTAAAGTATTTGTTGTTACAGGCTGATACCTTGTGATGATTTCTAACAATGTTTACTCATCCTAGCGGACTTTCTGTATACCTAATTCCTACTAAGTATATATGGTCCTATATATTTTTCTGTTGTATATTCTNTTGTATATTCTTGCATACCTGTTTATTATTGCTTTACATCTTTTGATGGGGTTGCAATGTATATTTCTCAATCACTTTGAGTTTTTTTGCAGGGTCTTGCTAAGTACTACAGAAAATGTAGAGGAAGTTGCTGCTTAATTTAATGCTTAATTTAACTTAAAGATACAATTGATTAATGATATTCAGATGGAGAATACCTGCAGAATAGAGTTTAAATAGAGTTTACAGACCTCTGTATTTAACTAGTGCCTTTTTCAGAACAATATACATCACACTCATTCGGGATGCCTTATGAATCTGATGCCTTATGAATAATTATTTAAAAGTTCATAGGCATGCAATTAAAATGAGATTTTCTCAGATATTTCCTAAAATAGAGTTGTACAGTATGTCCCTTATGCATCACAGCTTGTGAAAATAAGGAAAAATATATTGAATAATGATAATGAAATAGTTCCTTAACATTTCTTTCTC
>VWPW01012688.1:5704-39513 GCA_013389825.1 Crypturellus undulatus | reverse complement strand
CACAGTTGGGTAGAGACAAGGTAGATGTAGCTGGGTAGGGACAAAGTAGACACAGTTGCGTAGGGACAAGGTAGATGCAGTTGGGTAGGGACAAGGTAGATGCATTTGGGTAGGGACAAGATAGGCGCAGTTTGGTAGAGACAAGGTAGACACAGTTGGGTAGGGACAAGGTAGATGCAGTTGGGTAGGGACAAACCAGGCAGAGCCCTTGGCCCAACTCAGTTGCAGAGGCAGATGTGAACACCAGGACGGGCTACAGATCCTTCTGCTCCTCATCTCATTGCCACCAAGGAAGGCAAGTCGTCGCGGCGGTGCTGGCACCCAGCTGAGGACTCAGCCTTTCCCTTTACTCAGCAAACCCACAATTTGCTGAATTGGGGCCATAAACCAAGGCAGCCCCCCTTACACCTCCTGTTTCCTAAACTTTGGTGTCCCCAATGCTCTCCATGCAGTTGCTTCTCGCTCTGTGTTTTTGTGCATGTTTTTCCCCCCAGCTCCATGTTCCTGGCAAGTCAGGCTTGGAAAACCCGGTGCCAGCACCTGGGAGCTGCAGCAAACACCCGGATTGTCCCCACCAGGGTCCCGGCGGAGGGACCCACACGCTCGGGAGTGGATTAAGTGACCCGTGCAGCCGTCCCGTCGCTGAGCCCGCGGGATGAGCCGGGTATTTTGCAGCATTAACCGTGCTTGGATCCTAATGCCGCGAGGAGGAACCGCGAGCGCCGGGGCCGAGAGCCTTGAGGTGCTGCGGGAGAGCCTGGGGGCCGCCAGGAACAGCGAAACGGCCACATTCCCACCCAAAAATATATCTTCAGGATCCCCCTTTTCGGCTATCCCAGCCTTCCAAAATGCTTGGACCCCTGGGTTGAAACGCAGACCAAGGTGAGTAGCGCTTCCAAAGCCGCGAAACGATGGCCCGGGACAAATCCGAGCTGCTCCCACCTCCCAGGTCTGAGCCACAAAGTCGGCTCATTTTTTTTCCGTCCCCCTCTCCTAAATCACCTAACATCTGCTTGGCAGAATCTGATTAACTAATACCCGTTAGCTGAAATCCCTGCCCAGGGAGAGGGGGGTAAAAAAGCCTCAAGCGAGGCAGGAGGAAGGAAAGGTCATTCTGAGAGACCGGGTGCTTGCTTTCCTGGCCAGCAAATTCCTTAAATTGGGGCTGCATTTGTCCCCGTTCCCACAGGGATGAGGAGGTGCCAGGTTGTCTTATTAAATATATGTAGGGAAGTACGGGGGGAGTGGGGATCCCCTCCAAATAAAGCAGCCGATGTCATTTAATGACATTTAATGTCGCCACGATCGACTTCACTGCATTGGTGAGCAGGGGGGATTTGGCAGCCCCTGATGAGGTTGAAAGCCTCAGCCCCAGCACCATCCCAGGGGAAAAAAACAGGGGCCATAAGAGATTTGCAGTACGTTACAACCCTTAAAAAAAATAGGATTTTTCAGTTAATAACAGTGATAACGGGGTGGAAATGAGGAGCATCCGCCGCCGCCGCCGACCTACCTGCAGCCTGCGGGAGCTGCGGGCTCCCGGCCGGGTGGTCCGGCCGTGCCGGCCCCGCAGCGCCGGTGGCCCCGGTGGCCCCGGTGGCCCCGGTGGCTCTGCCGCGTGGGACATGGCAGCCCACGGCGGCCGGCGCCGCGGGGACGTGGCCGCTCTTTGGCCGCTGCCCCGGTGCCGCGGGGCTTATGGGCACCGTTAATAAATAAATAAGTGAAGGCTGAGCCGTCCTGCCAAATGTTGCCACTCGACAGGGGTTATATTTGTCCCCTCATTGCTGTTTTTTTGGCTTTTAGGCACTGAGTGCTTCAGGGCGGGCAGGAATCGGGGTGCTGCAGCCTTCATCCCCGCATCCCCGTCCACCTTCTCTCCGTCCCGGCAGGGGGGCGGCGCTGGCAGTGTTCTGGCGCTGACGCTCGCTGCTCCGCCGGGAGCCGGCACCTGAATTCCCCCCTTGCTCCATCCCCATTTCTGTCCTTCATCCCGTTTCCATGTCAGCAATGAGCAGATCGAGTCCCGCTCCATGTCCCGGAGGAGCCCTGGGGCCGCGCGTGGGACGGGCAGGACCAAAATTGCGCTTTCAAACCCCTCTGGTCCTGTAGGGAGATTTGGGCTGTTTTAATTTTTTTCTTCTTAGTTATTTTGGGGTGTTTCGGGATTTTTTTCCCCACCTGCCTTTGGTTAGACCTCAGGGGCATCCTGCATCCCCACGGGTCTCCCCGCAGCCGCGCGGGGGACGTTTCGCAGCAGGTCCCCAAGCACCCCGGGGCAGCTCTGAGCACCGACCTGATCATCACACCCACACCCCCTGCAGCCTGGACGGGGCTGGGGACAGCGACAAGCTGCGAGTGTGACCAAAGCGGGACAGCCGCGTGGGGGACACTCGTGTCCCTCCTGCTCCAAGCAAGGGGACAGAGGGCGATGCCTTTTCCCAGTCCCCCCATCCCGAGGCCATGGATGGATGGACGGGAATTCAAGGAGCCGGGAAAAGGACCAGGCAGCCAAAGCCCTTGGGGATGCTCAGAGGAAAGACCCAATGGAAGCCGGCAATTTCCAACCGGCCCCATTTTTATACATATATAAATATATATGTATAAAATAAATCAGCTTAAGAGCGAGCCCGGTCCATGCCGTACACACTGCCAGGCGGATGAAACCTGACGGAGGCACCAACACAGAGCCCAAATTAATCAGCTCGGGATTAACCAGGGCAGACAGGAATTTGATGGAGGGGAGAGGGCGCCGCGCCGGGAGCCGCGGGCAGACAGTGCCGAACGAGATCTGCGGAGGGGCCAAGAGAGCGGGACCCCTGCTGTGCTCCGGAGCTGCTGATCCAGGGGGAAAAGGGAGGAAGAGGGGGTTAAGCTGGTGCTAAAACACGTCGGGCGCCAAGGGTTCGGGGGAGCTGCGATGCTCTGCAGGCGCCGCGATTAGCCGGCTCGCAAGACATGACTGAATCCGTGGATTCAACTTTCCTGCTCTTTGCAGAAGTGCTTTGGGATCAGAGAAGAAGCTGCATCCTTGTCCCCATCCCCGTCCCCGTCTCTGTCCCCTCTGCAGAACCCGGTCCGTGTCCTCAGCCGGCTCCTGGTGCCCAGAGCGACCTTGTCCACCCCCAAACACCGGCTGCTCTCGCGCTGGCGCCTCTCCAAGGGCAAAAGCCTCCCCGGAGACTGCGGCCGGAGCCAGAACGCGCGCGGGGAGCGAGCGGGAGGTCACGGAGAGCAAAGGCAAAAACGAGGCCGTGTCCGATCCGCAGCGTCCCGCTTTCCGCAGCCGCTGCAGCGCCAGTTTGGGCTCGGGGCACCGCGGTCCCGACTCGCAGCATCCACCGGAGCTGGGATCATCCTCGGATGGACATAGTGCCTCTTCAGCGGGTTTTAACAGCGCCCTCGACCCCGCGGTCCCGGCGTGCTCGGGAATTACAGCTGGGACAGGGCACAGGCAGGACCCTCTGCCGCGGGGTCACACGGGCCGTCCTGCTCCGCATCCCGCTGTTTTCCCCTAACCAGCTGCACTGGTTCCCTACATTCCCACCACCCCCCTCTCAAGCCAAAAGATGCCCCCCGAGGATGCTGCAACAAACCGGGCCGGCGCGTGCTCCTCATCCCGCTGCGGCAAGCGGCCTCGCTGTCCCCCCGCTCCCATGGTCGCGGGTACCCGGAGCCCCCGGTACCCGATGCCCTTGTGCTCCGCTCGCCGCGGCCCCGGGCTCTCCCGGAGTCGGAGCGGCGCGGGGACGACGGCGGCTCTGCTCGGCGGAAAGGCGATGCCGGTGCCCACGTGAGCCCAGTGGGACTCCGTGCCCTCATTCTCCTCCCCAAGCCTGGGAACGGGCTCCGGATGAGGAGGACGAGGGGATGCCCCACGCGGAGCCGCTCGATCTGCCTGGCGCAGCCTGGCCGCTGCAAACAGGCTCAGAGGATTAAAGCACCGGCGGCTCCGACGGCGACGGGAGAGCGGGAGCCTCCGGTGGGGACCCCGTGGCCGCCTGCCCGGTGCTGCCTGCGCCCCCGGTCTGGTAACATCCCGCTTTGCCTCCAGACATGGGAAAATCCACCTTCTCCAGGGGTCTGCGGTTCCCATTGTGTTCCCATTTTCCACCCCAGTGGTCCAGACATCCCAAAGGATGCTCCAGGCTGTGCCTTCCCCCCACTGCCTCCGAATCCTGGTTCCAGCACATGCAACGGGGCAGGTCTGAAAGGGCAAATTAGGGAAACTGCCTCAAGCCTAAGGACAACCTTGGGAATTGCTCTCGGAACGACTCATCCCACAGCAGAGATTGGTTACAAAAGCCACAGTTTTCCGATGCTTCAAGGCATGGGGCGAAAGGCTCAGACCCCCAGCAGGTGCTGTGATTACTAATTATTTCCTATGATTATTAATTATTCCCCTAGAGAAAGCCAGTTGTATCCCATGAGGTTTTGCCCATACAGAAACCTGTATTAGAAATAGTCCCAAGCAACATTTTTTGCAAAGCAAGAGCCACTAGAAACTGCACTTTAAGATTCTCCGCAATGGGGGAAAAATGCCAGGTTTTGGCGATCGTATCAACAACAAAATGCCCCAGGGAATCCCCTCCGGATCCACGTGCCCTTTGCCAGGGAGGGACAAAAAAAAAAAAACGTGTCCAGGAGGTTACCCAAGCCAGGGCTTTTCCGGCTGAAATATGATGATAACCATAACTGTAACCGTGCCCGGTGCGGAAGGAGCCTTTCCCGGCCACAGAAAGACTGGATCAGCATCCAAAGCCTCCGCAAGGTGCCGCAGGGATCGCTGCTGGCGACGGGCGCACCGAGACTGTGCAGCTCGTCACACGCGTGAGCCCAACACGGAGCCAGGAGCAACTCCTCAGCGCAAACTGGATCCATCCCCTGAGAATAGGGTGGATCCAGTTCCCCTGGGATCACCCCCAACCATCCCATCATTTCCTTAGCACAAAGACACAATCCCAGCACCATTCCCGGGTGCAAATGGGAAGAACCTCGGCCAGGTGGTTCCTTACATCCTATAGATGATGAAGGGGTTAACACGGGACCTCTCCCTGGTTTCTTGGCTCAGGTGCATCCCATGGTGTCCTTAAAATCTTCCAGGCTTTTATTAGCCCGGGAGATCAGAGCAGTCCCCATCACTCACCTGTGCGCGGAGGGACCCGCCGGAACGCCGGCTCCTCCTCGGACCGGGGGAGACGGTGTCCGCCCGGCTCCTCCGTGCGGGTCCGGATTAAGACAGGGTTTGTCTCCGATAAGACTCAGATTCGGAAATCCTACACCCCGCGAAACCCTATCTTATCTGGCCGTCCTTGGCTTTAAAGGGAACACGAGGAAGACGTGCCGCGAGCAGCTGCTTCAACCAAATTGGGGGCCACACGTGTAGAAACTAACCCCAAATTGCTCCAAAAGCAGCCCCAGGAGAGCCCCTTCTCCAGCACGTGGGTCTGGAGTGGATACCCCAAAGCGGTAGCTTTGTCCCTTGGGAGTAGATTTGTCCCCGTTGGTGCCCCATGGGCTTCACGAGAGGACGTGGTTATGGGATTCCCACCTAGCAGGAACGCCTGGAAGGGGCAGGTCTTGGAGGACTCAAGGACACCAACAAGTTGAGCAGCTCTTACCTGCGTGGGTGCGGGTTGAGGTCCCATCCCACCCACTGCCTCTCCATGAGCTGGATGGTGGCATCGGACACCAGCACGGGAAAGCCAAGGTCAAGGAGGGGCTTGGATGGAACCTTCTGATCCGGTGTGGAGATGGAGGTCAGGATCGAGTTCCCTCCCCAGGATCACGTGGGATGGGGCAAACCCATCGGCTCCCTTCATGTGTGCGAGGAGGTAGCAGGAGGACCCAGCTTCGAGATGCCCAAGCGGAGCAGGTCGTCTCCACCTCCTCTTGCTGCCTTCGATGACCAACACGGGGCATTGCGCTCGGTCCCTCCGTGACCATCCACAGCAGGAGCTGGAAGCAGGGCTCCAAGGTCTCCCCAAAACCACCATCTCGGCTCCTTTGCTTCCCCTATCCCCAAGGAAGCCCCAAGGGTCTCCCAGCTCCTTCCAGTGCCATCCAGCAGCCCCAAGAACCGGTCCCACCTCATGGGCATCTCCCAGGGGTTCTGGACACCCCGCGGCCGGGGGGGACCCGTGCGGAGGCGGCGCCGCGAGGCGACACCGCGGCCGTCGTGTCGGCGGGGGACGGGCGGCCCCGCGGCCGCCACCGGCAAGGGCTGAAGTTGTCACGGCGGCGGCGCGGGACAAAAGGCGGCTCATTAATAGCTAATGGACCAATGAATTAATGATGCGCCCGCACCACTGAGTCGTGTTTCTGCCTCCGTTGCTGCCGCTGTCTCTTTTCCCCCCACTTTCTGTCCTGCTCTGGTCTTTTTGCTACTTGATTTTATAGTTTTTGGGGGAACTCGAGGGGATTTGCCCGTTCTGGGCAACTTTCCAAGCTGGGGAAGGAGGAGGCTGCGGCACCGGCAGGAAAGGGCAATTCCAGGTGGATGGTCCCAGCTCCAGCCCTGTCCCGCTCCCAGGCAGGGGCTCAGGATGCCCGAGAGCAGCTCCCAAAGCAGGTGGAAGAGCAGGACGAGTATAAGGGGGGTTTTCCCTAGGGAATCCCTATGGGATGCCCTGCTGCCCCGCACCGGGCTCACTGCTGGCCCCTCTCATTTTGGGTCCAAGCTGAAGCTTCCCAGGATTTTGGTGGCCGGATGCCTGTTGGAACCATGAGGGTGTCCCCAGGCAGTGCCGCCCCAGGCTGCTCCCGCCCCGCGATGCCGCGGCTGCTCCATGTCACCTCCTACAGCGGGGACACCGGAGCCTGGACGCTCCCGCACTTTGCCATGCCGGGGGGCTGGATTTTGCCTCCAAGCCCATGGATTTTGCTTCCAAGCCCATGCAGGGAGGTGGAGGAGAAGGTGCGATGCTGAGCGTGTGGCTGATGCCCGATAACTTCATCACACGGGTGAGCCCCGGCATCGACAGTGCCAGGCGAGCGGCAGCGCCGGTTCCGCTGCTCCGTCCGCGGGAGCTGAGAATGCTCCTGCTTTCCCAGGGCAGCAGCTCTCCCACCCCAGCACCATCTGGCCCCGTCTCCCTCCCGGCTCCAGAGCCGGGATCCCGGGAGCTGGATTTGGAGCCACATCTCCCTCTTGCAAAGCTTCCTGCTCCTCCTCCACACAAATCCCTGTCCCCAGCTCGCACAGGGCAGGTCAGGAGTTTAGGGCAGGGTGACAGCTCCGATGTCCCCAGCACCTCGTGTCCCTTGCGTTCCCCCCTCTAACCTTTCCCGATCACTTTCCCTCCCTGCTCTGATTTCCCAGGTCCCGGCTCTGCTGTCCCCTCATGTGGCAACCCAAGCCCCGTCCCCTCCTCTGCCTCCCCTGCGGGGGATTCAATAATGTCCCCAGGGCCCCAGGGCCCTGCTGACCTGGCCCAGGTGACACTGCGGCTCCTCGCGGGGATGTGACCCCGGCCAGAGCGGCCGCCGAACCCGAGTCGCTCCGGATCGGTGACACGAAACAGCAACCGCCCCGCGGACCCCGGGGCGCCTTGGGGCGGCCTCTCCTCCGCATCCCGACCCGACAGCGACACCGATGCGGCCGCCTCTGCGTCACCTTCAGCCCGCCCCGAGGCTGCTGCTTGTCCAGCCTGCAGTAGGGAGCTGAAATTAAAAAAAATATATAGAAATTATATATATATATACATATATATATGTATAAAATACCTAAAACAGAATCAGCAAAGAGAATGAGGCGCTTCATGGTGGGTCCCTGCAGCATCCCGAGACGGTGTCTCTGGAGCAGCCTCCATCCGCTCTGTGGTCACTGGGGTCTTGGTGGCCAAGGGACGCTCTGGAAAACAACCAGGAGAGTAAAAAGGATTTTTAAATAGGCTTAAATTCACCTTGTTGGATTCTTAAATAGGGTTAAATTCACCTTGCTGGGGCATTTTGTGCCCTGCTCTGGGGACATTTAGGGGCCGGTGACCCTGCCCAGCTCAAAATTGCCGATTCCAAGAATTAAATCCAACAGTGCCCCTGTCTGGAGGATGGGAATACAGCAGCGAGGCCAGGAGTTTCCGTACTGCCCACCACTTTCCCATAGGTCACACCAGGCTGGGGGACAACCTGCCCGAGCACCCCTGGTCCCCGGCTGCTGCCCTCTGCGTCCCGCAGGACCCTCTGTGCCCGGCAGCCCGAAACCACGGGAAAGAAACCACTAAATACACATAAAACACAGTAAATATCTATATATGAAGCCTGTGAGTGTTTCCCTCCGCCCTGCGAGCCCCTGGCCTCCCCGTGTGGCCAGGAGGGCCGTGCGGGGGGTCCCCCGTGTCGCTGCCCCGGGGCCTCTCTCGGCTTCGCGGGCGGCTGCAGCCCGGACGCCGGGGCCCGCGGCGGCGCCGTCCCCGCTGCGGCCGGGAGAGGACGGTGCTGCACGCGCGTAGGAGCCGCGCGCTCCAATCCGGCGATTTCCAGGGGATTTTGAGGGCTCTCGCCTGCACCCACCACCTGCCAGCGGGCCCGGCTGCTCCGTGTCCCCAGACCGGGCTGGGCAAAGTGGCAGCGCGTGGGACATGGGACAGACCCGGAGCTCCCAGCCCCATCCCTGGGCTCTCCCAGCACTGGTTTGGACACAGAGGGTCAACAGCAATTGCCAGCTCTGTGGAATGTGCTGCTGCTTCCATGCAGGACGGAGCTGCCTTCTTTAGCTGCGATTAAAGACAAATATCTATTTCCTTACATTATATTTCCTTATCTTATTTTTCCTTATCTTACTTTTCCTTATCTTATTTTCCCTTGGTTTTATTTTATTAATCCCCAACAGCAACTGCTGGGTTCATCCCGACATGCTTGGAGACTGTGGGTCTCCCACCCACCTTATTGGGAAGACAAGGAGCAAAGGATTAAAAGCTCTTCCCACCGGGAATTCCTCCCGTTGAGGGGTGGATAGGGAAACGAAAGTCGACCTCTTGCTTCTGAATGAGAAAGAATAAAAGCTGATAAAAAATAATAATTAAGAAACAAGCAATCGCCTTTTGGGGCCAACAATGACTAATTCTCCTCTGGGAACAAGGGAATAATTAGAGGGTTTTTTCCAAGGCAGGAATAGCCCTTAATTAAGAGGAAGGGCCAGGCTTCGGTGTCACCCTCCAGATTTCCTTCGGGCTCCTTCCCAGCGGGAAGAGCCGCTGGGAAGCGAGAGCAGCCAGAAGGAGGGAAGAGAGCGGGAAAAGCCAAGGAGCGAGGGTGGGGGAAGGGGGACAGGGAGGAAGCAGGACCGGGTTCCGCTCCAGGGCTTCCCTGTCCCTCTGAAACCCTGCTGGAATCACCCCCTGCCCTGGTGGACTGGGATTTAGGGAGCAGGTGGTGATTGTGGGCAGGCCAATGCCTCCAAGGAGGAAGAGGAGGAGGAGGAGGAGGAAGAGAAGGAAGAGGAGGAAGAGGAGGAAGTGGAGGAGGTTTAACTGCCCTCAATCCTTATTCCAGGTCAGGGCCCATCCCTGGGGTCAGGAGAATCCCAGTAGTGGGGACCTGTCCCATCCCGGTGCAGCAGCATTCCTGGCAGCCAGAGCCCGGGAAGTGGGAGAGGAGGCTGCTGGGGCGGGGGGTGGGGCGGTACATGGTCCTATTCCCGGTTTGTCCCTTCCCGCCTGGACCTGCATGACACAGGGCCACTCACGTCCCCTCTGCCAGGTGTCACCAGGCTCCCCGGCCCCACGGACAGGTTATCCAGCTCCAAATCCAGGGCTGTTGGGGATAAGGGAAGCTGGGCGGGTTCATCATCCCAAACTTCACCCATCTGAAGGGGAGAGGAGGCTGGAAACCACGAGGGTGAAGGAGGAATTTCCTTTCCTGACACATGAGCAACGTGGGCTCATCCCGAGGGAGAGGGTCGCTCGCCCAGTCTGGAATTTGGAGAGGTCTCCAAGCCCATGGTGGGGGTGGGAGTCAGAGGGAAGCGACAAATCGATCCCGTCATCAATTATTCACAACAACGGCGGCTGCGAGCGGGAGCGGAGCCGCTGAGAACGACGAAGGCTCTGGAGCAAGGTCGGAGCGGGAGCGCCCAGTCCGCAGGGACAGGGACCACGTGGGGCTTCTCGGTCCTCCCATCCCTCCATCCCTCCCGCTGCTCTTTGGAAGCTGCTAAAAGAAGCAGAAACAGCACTGGGTTGTGCTGAGGACACTTGTCACCACGGGGACACCGGGCTGGTCCCACATCCCTGCCAATGCCATAGGAATCCTCTTGTGGCAGGATGGATGGAGAGGACACGTCTGCCTTGCTTGGGATTGAGCCTTTCCCAGTATTAAGAGAGGGAGGAAATGGAAGTTTCCCCAGAAATAACACCCTGTGTCTCCTACTTAGGAATCTGTGTGACCCAAATGCTAAATATCCGCAGCCAAAACCAAGGCTGGGGGCTCCCAGCGCAGCCTCCTGCAGGTCAATGCGTTTGGAAGCGCCAGCTCCTTCCATCCCTCCTGTCGAAGCCAAGATCTCACCTCGGTGACGCCACAGCAGTACCGGGATGGGGTCCACGATCCTCATCCGGCAGAAACCTGGAGTGATTCCAGGGGTTTGTGGCTGATACAGGGAGGAAAGGCGCACAGGGGCGGCTGGATCCGCATGGGGTTGTCGGTGCAGGTGGGATCTGGTTCATACCCGGAGGCCCCTCTGGTTGGACCTGCTCTTGTCCAGGTCCTTGTGTTGTCCAGGTCCTCGGGGGCAGGGGACACCCTCCATGTGACTCCATGTGCCAGGAGGGTCTTCAAAGCCCCCAGATCCTGCTGGAAGGGACCAGGGAAAGGAGCTCGGATGGATGGAGATGCCTGGAGGGATCCCACAAGGCTGCCCGTGAGGAGCCTGCAGGCACCAGGGCCTGAGCCCCCTTCCCTGCCCTTTTTGCCCACAAATGCCAAGAAATGGGGTCTTTTAAATGGGGGCTTCCTGGTGCTCTGTGCTCCCAGCAGTGACAGCCCCCCTGTCCCTTCTTGGTGGGTGACACCAGCGCGGAGCCGGGGACGGGGGTCCCCACGGATGGACCCGGTGTTCCTGCACCATCACCTGGTGGAATATATTTAATATGCAAAAACAATGTTTCCCCAATTTATGCTATTTATGGCATGCCAGTGTCTAATACTGGCACTGGTCTGGCTGGTCAGGTGGGGACTGGCCACTGGGGCTCATTAAACGGGAGTGTTTCCTTCCCGTCCATGGTGACACGCCTGGAGCAGACCCCTCTGGATGCCGGGCTGCTGGCTTATCTGTTGGATTTTCCATAGTGTTTGTCCCAGGCAGGATGGGAGGGACGTTGGGGGTGTTACAGACCCCATTTGTCCGAGTCCAGCTCCTAGCGTCTCCATGGAGATGTCTTGGGAACCGAGCGGTTCCATTGGGCTGATCCCGGCATGGAGCCGGAGCCACTGTGGCCTCCGGGGTTGTTATCCCGGGAGCCACAGGATGGACACGGGATTCCACAGCTGCCTCCGAGCACTCGGGGCCGCTGCCGAGTTATTCCTGCTCCGCTCTGAAGTCTCCCTCCTTCTGCTGAGATTTGCCTTTAATTAGCCAAGGATAAAAGGACAGGGAAGACGAGCCGCGCCGCGCTGGGAAGGCTCTGCTTTCACGCCGTGCTCCGTTGGCATTTTTATTTGCAAGGAAGGCAGCAGGTGCTGGCAGAGCCTGTTCTGCTCTGCATCCCTTTCCCATTCCCATCTCCTGCAGGAGAAGCCGTGTCCTTGGGGTCGATCCTGTCCAGGCCCAGGCACACGGGGCGATGCCGGAGCCGGGATGGGTGATGCTGGCCCAAAGCCGCGGGTGAGGCACTCCATGCGGATCCAGGGAGCAGAGCGACCTTGGAGCATCCCGTCTTCCAGGGGGGATATTTGGCAGCGGTGAAATCAAGCGCTCGGAGCCGCCGGTGACGCTCCGCTAACCCCGACACGGCGACGTGCGGCCACTCTGGGTCCCCCAGGCACCGTAAATCACCTGGCAAAGCAGCAGCCTCCGCACGGGCTGGCTGCTCCCATTGGAGCGTGGGATGTGCTTGGATCTCTGCCCCATTGCCTGGCGCTCGGTGTCACCCCTGTGACGGGTGGGATAGGGACAAACCTGCTCCTGAGGCTGCACTAAATCCCCTTGCATCCTCCTGCATCCCAGATCCAGCTTCTCCCTTGCCAATATTTAAGGATAAACCCCTGCAGGTTCATGGAGCTCTCAAGCTCCGGAGCTGGGCTAAGGGCGGCTGCATCAGCATCATCTCTGGAGCAAAGGGGCTAAATATTCGGGTGACTCTAGGTTTTTGGTGCCACACTAAAAACATGGGTCATCCTGTTGGATTTTGTCTTGTGCGGCAGCTGCTGAGGGATCCTGGCCACGGAATGAGGCTCCCAGGGCACTGCTGATGGGTATCCGTCCTGCTCCTGCGCATCCTTGGCCTCGAGCTCTTTGTGCTTCACTTAATGGCCTTTCCGCGGGCTGGATCTCGGCATCCGGCCGCCCGCTCGCTAATAGGCAGCTGGGAGAGCTAAAAATTCCCCAGTGCTCCCCGGGGGGGCCAGCAATGGGCTGTAATGGGGTTTCGGCATCCGGAGCCTTCCAGGACCCGCGGCAGAGGTAGTGCTTTCTTGGCAGCCCCATCCCCTCCTTCTTGCCGCGCACGGGCAGGATTTCAAGGACTCGGGCCCTGCTCGGATGCCGTCGGGGAGAGCTTTTTGCAAGGCCGGCATCAGCCTCCTCCGGACGTGCTGGACTCCATAATTTATGAGACCGAGCGGATCTGGGAGGGCTTCACGAGGCAGCAGCCGGCAAGGAAAGTGCAGGAAAGTAGGTCATTCCGCAGGCACAGCCCAGGGATCAGCCGCTCTCCGCAGCGGGATCGGGGGCTTGGAGCTGCCGCGGGTTGCGGAGCCCCAGGGAATCCCCTGCTTCTCGCCAGCTGCATCTCCCCGTGGTTCAGCCGCCCGCTCGTGCCCTTTCCCTGCCCCAGCGTCGATCGAAGGTTTGGCGTTTGCTGCTTGGCCAGATTAACTTTTCCGAGGTGTTATGGATAGGGAAACTGAGGCACGGAGCAGGACGGGACTCGCCTGGGCTCTCACAGCAGATTGCTAGCAGAAATCCCAGCTGAAACCAAAGAGATGAGCTGATCCGCTCTCTATTGAAAGCCATGGACATATCAGCATTCCCCAGTGTCCCTTGATGCGGAGGTCAACTGCTCAGCTCCAGGTTCGGTGAGGATCTTCCTCCTCTTGAGGCCCTGAAGCTGCAGGACGGAGGTTCCTGCAGACTGGAGACATCTCCAAGCAGGATCCCAAATTCTGAGTTCATCCCTCTCAACAACCCCTCTAGCCAGTGGAGAAACGGGGTTGTTTCCATGATGTAAGAGGGGTTGGATGAACCATGTGCGAGACACATCACTCACTCCTGATCCCGCTGGTGCCCACGTGCCAGGACACCCGCTCCATGTTGCCTTCTGGGTTGTGCCCCCGGGTTCTTGCTCTTGGGCAGGGCAGTTGCCTGGAGGTGACGGTATCTCCACAGCCAGTGTTCCTCAGGGGTAGGAAAACAGCCTGTGAAGGCAGAAGGGGTGTAGGGGTAGATGTTGGCTTGCTGTGGTTGGGGCTTGGCATCATGGTGCCCTTCCATTCAAAGCCAATCTGGTGGCACAGCCTGCGGGGGACCAGGCTGGTGTCACAGCGTTTCTGGCACGTGTTAGAAGATCAAGAGCTCCAGAGGCCCTGGGGCCGGTCTGGGGTGTCACAGCCCCGGGATGGCCCCCTTGGCCAGGTATCTGCCAACACAGTCGACATAGGGATGGCTGCAGAAGCCCTGGCCAGGGTCACAGCCTCCTCCAGTGCAATCCATCACCCCTGAGAGCCGTCACCCTGGCTTGTTGCAGGTCTCTATGGCTGCAGAACCATTAGGGCACAGGGTTGAGCCAACCTGGGTCCTTCCCTTGCTGCCCAATCCCCTGGGGCTCCAGGGCTGGTGACGATCGGCGAAGGAGGGCTCCTTTGGGAGACAGGATCCACTTCAAACAGTGACACGATCCCACTTCAGTGAAGCAGGGGCAAAAGCAGATCCCCAGATCCCCAAAGCTCAGGTCCAGCTTCTCTCCCGACATTGCAAACTCTGCCCAGCTCCAACGAGACTAGTCCAATGGGACAAGAGAGGAGGAGAAAAGCTAATCCCAAACCCAACTAAGCTATACAACCAAACCGGCACCTTTACATTTCACTCTGGAAACGTCATCTCATCCCCAGCAGCTCAAGCCGCTTCAACCCGTCTCCGACTGAGGGATCTCGGTGACTCACTCGGGGCCCCACGAGGGCCGGAAGGAACAAGCTGGAGCTTGGCTCCGTGCTGCTCCTCTGGCTGCATTGAGTGAAAATTGCTGGAAAGCAAATGTTTGGCAACCGGTGAGGGCCTGGCCACAGGAACGTCACGGTGTGATGTCAAGCGACACTGTGGCAACCCGGGTGTGAATCGGTGCCTTGAACCCGGTCTGAGGACCCAGCGGATCTGGGTGTGAGCCCAGCAAACCAGCAGCGAGTCTGCAACGCCTGCAGGGTGCTGGAGAGCCCATCGCTGGCGTATTTAAGATGAAGTAGTTGCATTTAAATCCTCGTCTTGGTCTCCCTTTACTGGAGATCAGCTAAAACTCCCCAAACGCAAGTGCCGCCCCCTCTTCTGTCCCCCGTGGCGGTCGCGGGGAGAGGAGAAGGCCGCACAGCTGGGAAAACAGAGCCGCATTTGCTCTCTGGGGATGGAGCAGGGAAACTGTCTCCTTGCAAGAGGAGACGGAGCCGTTGCCTGTGGGAATCCATCCCCACATCCCGCAACCCACATGGAAAACTGCCCTCAGCCTCAGCATCCTGCTGGGAGACGTCGCCCAAGATGCTCAAGTGAGATTTGCACCCCATGGAAGACCAAGGTCCCTCCTGCTTGGGTTCCCTCCTCTAAGAGCCATCACCAACTCCTAAAAAACCCCATCTTGGTGCCCTGCACTTGGGCCCGAGGGCTGGTTTTCCATGCAATATCCCTGGCTCCTGGTGGGAAGGGGCCGACAGGAGCACGTGGGGATTTTTCCAACCTTTAGTCTCTTCCGTTCTTTTCTCACAGAACATTTCAAAAGCACATCCATGCCTTTCCCTTCCCCACCCACCACAGAAGGGATAACAGAAGAGCTCCTCAATAATATACATATTTATTTTCTCTTAATTAGTGCGGATATTTACAAAAATTGTGATACTCTATGAAGAATAAATTATATACACTCATGAGAAACCAGACAGCAAATGCTCGTTTGCAATATGTATGTACACAGACCTATGTATACCTATATACAATGTTTGGCCTTATTGACACGAGGGGCCCCTGGGGACCCCCGTGAGTTGCCAATAAGGACAGCAACGTCTATTCACACTGTGCAATTCGGATACAGCTGGTGTCTAAACTTGTGCCTAGCAAACGCATGGTTAAATGACGTGAAATTCCCATGAGTCCTCCGCGAACGGTGCCGAGGCCGCTCTCCATCGCCGGTCCCAGTTCTCCCGTAACCATGGAAACGCAAGGTTCAGCTCCAGCATCGCTCTCCTTGGGTTTCCTCTTGCCGTCGATGCGCTTGGAGGAGGCTGGAGCCCGTTGTTGTCCCTTGAGCGCCCAGCCGCGATCGGCGTGGGACGTTGGGGGACGCCAACGTGGGCTCACGCAACAAGGGAGCGAGGGCAAACGAGTAATTAGTCTTGTAGGCAACGGAAAATAATTTAAAAAACCCATTGAAACAAAGGAAAAAAGGAAGTTCCTAACCCCGAAGCCAGAGCAGCCGCACGAGTCCAGGAAGAGCTTCTGGATCGCGCACAGACCTTGGCACAAGACCATCGACGGCAACACTTGAAGCTCAAATATTGCCCGCGGGGGAATGCAGAGGAGGAATTTGTCACCACAGATGTCACATCAGCTCGAGCCCAGGGAGGGGGCAGCAGCCGGGCCGGGCACCGGGCCTGGGGAAGGGCCAACACTGCAGGACCAAGAGCCCTTTTTGTGGGGTGCAAAACCCAACCGCTCAGGACTGCGAAGCAAAGACTCATAGCCGACCCAGGAATTATCTGATCACCAAGTGGGGCCTTCCCAAAAATACCTCCTCCTCCTCTGTCTTTTTCTCTCCTTCTGTGTATTTATGCACAAATATGCTCATATTTATCCACCCACACGCTACACGCGCACAGCACCAGTCTCGGGATCCTTGTCTCGGCAGCGCCCAGCCTTCACATGCAACGGACCTGGGCACAAAACGTCAATGCAGAGCCCAAATTTCCCACTAAAACACAATCCCCCAATTCCGATGGTGTCTGGCCAGTGTTTGAACCTCGCTGGAGCACCCTTAGCAGCTATTTTAGCAGATATTGATGGGCTCATGGGTTACCTGCACGCTTGGCCGTGTGGCTGGGTGCTAGAAAAGGACCCATGCTGTAAACACAGCTCTCCAAAACCATGGCACAAAGGATAAAACTCTTAAAACACGGGTCCGTGCTGCCTGGCAGGACCACAAAGGTATTTTTTTCCATATCATTCATGGAGAGAGGTGGGTATCTCCAAGGTAGGAGAAAAAAGAAGCCCATTACCTAGGTTAGGTGGCTCTAGACCTGATGAACCCAATGCCAATGGTGTCTCCACCAGCCATCCCTTATTTTGGCCAGTCGGAGCCACTTTGCACCTCGTCTTTATTGGTTATAGCCACCAAAGGAAGCCCAGAGCCTCTCGGACCAAATTCCTCAAGGGAGTGAAAAAAAAGAAGGAGGAAAGAACAAAAAAAACCACAGTCTCCTCCTGAAAACTGGTTCAAGATCACATCAGTGAGTCAGAAGCAAAGCTAGAAATAGCACTCGAGCTCCGACCTGCAGGCACAAATCCCATTAAAAGCTATAGGGGAATCGCTCCTCCGCGCTGGACCCTTCCGCTGTTTGCGGCGTGGCGGCTCCGTGGTGGCCTTGGCCCCTGTGACCCTCCCCTTAGGCCCAGCTCTTGGGTCACTGGTCCCGGCTCGGCGCGTGGGCTGGCTCCATCCGCACAGCCGCACTGTCCCCTTGCGCGACCTTGGCGAGTCCTTGGGACCACCACGAGAGCCTCTATCCTGCTGGAAAACCTGGGATGTGACACAGGGTCATCCCGTGTCCTGCAGAACGGCTGCCCTGCTCTTCCCAACCCAAAATTCTTGCTTCATCCTGGGACCGCTCTCCAGGACAGATTTATTGCTTGCAATTGCATTGCTCTTTTGTTTTCCTTTCTTTTTTTATATATCTTTTTCCTATAGTACTTTTTTTAAGGTATTACAAGTGAGGGGGCTTCGGGGACACCCCCTCTCAGCGCTGCAGCAGTGAGGAGGGAGGTTTCCTAACGCAACGAAACGCAGCGGGGGACAACGGGGGTCCTGCAGGGTGCTGAGCACCCCGGGGACTGCTGGGGATGGAGGGCGCCGCGACGCCGGTGCATGAACCGTGGCCACTGGGTCCATGGTTACAGCCGGTCCTGAATCAACCCATCGCTACGGATCCGGGAGCGCTTCCGCTCAGGTGAGCCGAGCTGCATCAGCACGAGCCATGGATCAGGCCCAGAGCAGCATTTGGAACCGCATTGCTGTTGAATACGCTAGCACCGTTGTGTTATTGGTAGTAGTTTTCCTCCTCGAGAACCGGAAGGGTCGAATTCCCCCCGCTCGGCCGCTCCGCGATGGGACGCTCCCAGTGCCCTCGCTCCGCTAGCAGAGATGGGGTCCCAAATTCCGCCAAAACGGAGGATTTCCACAGGTTGCTAAATGGCATCGTTCATCGGAGATGCCTTCCCGGCCGGGGCCCTCCAAAGAGCCGCATCCCTCTGCTCCAAGGGATTGTTCCCCGGGGCGGAAAAATGCAAGGAGAGACAGGGTGGCACAGGGGAAGCAAATGGGACCTGCTCCGGGCTCTCCGCAGTGGGGCTCAGGAAAGAATGGGGACAACCCCAAGGGATCTTCATCCCAAAACCTTGGCACGGGATGAGGCTGATCCAGGACGGAGCAAGCCCGAATCCGCTCGCCATCCCGGAGCCGCTTTCCCGCCTTGCAAGCAGCCTGTTAGCAGGGACCTGACCCCAGACCATGGACCCTCTCCTGGGCACTGCTCAGGCCCACCTGGGAGTTTGCCAACCCAAACTACCCCACACTGAGTCCCAAATCGGGAATATCGCCACACACGAGGCAATTAAACAGGAAAACGACTGCAAATCCCTGAACTCGTGTGTCAGCGGTGCCTCCCTCCCGGTCACCTTCCCTAGCCAGAATTTCTGCCCCAAATTCACCCCAATTCACACTGGTCCCTTGTCCCCAATGGGGACTCGCATTGTCCCTGAGTCCCTGTACCGGCCACCTCTGCCAGCGCCGTCAGCCCCAGCCGGGGGTCATTTTGTGGCTTTTTTTTTCTCCAAATAGAGATTTTTGTGACTCCTGCCAATCTCCCTTGAGTCGCTGGAGAAGCTAGAAACACTAGAGACACGAATAACCATCGAGTCTACTAAGAAAATAGATATTTTCGTGTGTGTGTTAAATACTCAGAGTCATGCAACAACTACCCATGCAGCTGCACTGTATTACTGGTTAAATCTCACTGCAGTATAAATATAGTATAGGCCACAGCATAGTTGCTCCAGGTTTATATAGAGATATAGAAAATAAAAAGATGATTTTTTTTTTTTCTCTTTTCCAATTCATTTTCAATGTGCCAGTGGAGGTGTCTTTGGTGATCCTGGAATTAGCGGGATGGAAGTGTCTAAGGGAAGGAAGCGAAGGCAAGAGCTGGGTTTATCCACTCGGCCGGTCTCGGGAATGTGCAGGCTCCATGACTGCTGCTCTGCCGCCGGGCTCAGCCCTCCCGCCGGCATGCTGCAGTGGAGGGCACTATTGCAGCATGCAGCAATTCCCGTTACGAAACGCCCGCCCGAGCGGAGCCCGCGGGTCCCCCCGCGTCCCAAAACGCCCCGACTGCCCCCGGGTCCCTGCATCCCCCCCCGGGGCCGGCGCTGGGAGCGGAGCAAGCGGGTGCGTGACAGCGTGGAAATCAAAAGGTGAAGAGTCACTTACGCGGCTATCGCTTCCCATGCAGAACCAAAAATACACCGTAGAAAAGAGAGCGGCGACCGCGGCGCAGAGCAGCGCTCGCTGTGGGCGGCCGGGCCGCTCGGGCTCTCGAGACGGCGCGAGGGTGCCGCGGCCTACACGTCGGTGAGCATTTTGGTGATGTTCACATAGTTTGTGTTGGCGAGAGTGCAATTGGCCGTCTTCAGGTTCTCCTCCCTGAAATCCTCGTTGCTGTTGTTGACCCCTTCCTGGATCTCCATGTAGTCGGACTTGCTGATGGTTGAGGCACTTCTGCTTTTCTTCAGGTCGGGGGACGAAGGGATCTTTGGGCAGCTGGTTACTTGCAGATATTGAGCCTGCTCCTCTCCCTCTGTCTCGCGGTGGTAGAAGTAGTTGAAGTTGGACACGATGACGGGCACGGGTAAGGCAATCGTTAAGACACCAGCGATGGCGCACAAGGATCCCACTATTTTGCCGCCGATGGTTGTGGGGACCATGTCCCCGTAGCCCACGGTGGTCATGGAGACCACGGCCCACCAGAAGGCATCGGGGATGCTGGGGAACTGGGACTCGCTCTCGTCGGCTTCGGCGAAGTAGACGGCGCTGGAGAAGAGGATGACGCCAATGAAGAGGAAGAAGATGAGCAGCCCCAGCTCCCGCATGCTGGCCTTGAGCGTCTGCCCCAGGATCTGCAGCCCCTTGGAGTGCCGCGAGAGCTTGAAGATGCGGAAGACCCGCACCAGGCGGATCACCCGCAGGATGGCCAGGGACATGGCTTGCTGGCCCTGCTGCCCGTCCTCCGGCTTCTCGGCCAGCTCCGTCCCCAGGGTGATGAAGTAGGGGATGATGGCCACAATGTCGATAATGTTCATGATGTTGGTGAAGAACCCAGCCTTGCTGGGGCAGGCGAAAAACCTCACCAGGAACTCAAAGGAGAACCAGATGATGCAAAGGGTCTCCACGATGAAGAAGGGGTCTGTGAAGGAGGTGGACTGCTGGTAGCCCATGCTGCTGTTGGAGTAGGGCTGGTGGCTCAGCCCGCTGCCGTGCATGTCTTCGTTCTCATCCCGGAAGATGGGCAGCGTCTCCAGGCAGAAGCTCACGATGGAGATTAGGATCACCATGACGGAGACGATAGCGATAATCCTGGCAGGGCCCGAGCTCTCCGGGTACTCAAAGAGCAACCACACTTGTCTCTGAAACTCGTTCTCGGGCAACGGTCTCTCCTCTTCCTTGATGTAACCTTCATCCTCCCGGAACATCTCCATGGCCTCTTCCCCCAGTTCGTAAAAGCGGATCTCCTCAGAGAAGATGTCTAAGGGCACGTTGACAGGTCTCCTCAGCCTCCCGCCGGACTGGTAGTAGTACAAAATAGCATCAAAGCTGGGTCTGTTCCGGTCGAAGAAATACTCGTTCCGTAGCGGGTCGAAGTATCTCATGCGTTTTTTCGGGTCCCCTAGCAAGGTCTCTGGAAACTGGGCCAGTGTCTTGAGCTGCGTCTCGAAGCGCAGCCCCGAGATGTTGATGACCACCCGCTCGCAGCACTCATGGTCGGGCTCGGGGTTGTAGGTGTCCTGCGGGTGACCGGGAAGGGCCGCAGCTTCGTCCGTAGGGTCGCCCGTGGCAACTGTCATATTTAGGGCTACGAGGAATCCTTAGGGTAAACTCTCGCGAGCGCCCGGCGGCGGGACGGGACGCGGGGGACGGCTGCTGCCCTGCGGAAGGTTGGCGGCGCGGGCGGGCTGGAGGCTCATGAAAAGGTGAAGGGGTGGTTAAAAAGAGAGAAAAAAATAAAATAAAAATAAAAAAGGAAAGCAAATCACCCCTGCTGAGAGAGAGAGACAGGAAATAAAGTTGGGGGGAAGCAGAGCAGTCCCCTTCGCTGGATGTCTGTGAGTCTCCGGGGGGTTAATCCAAGTTCTGCGGGACAGCACTCCAGAAATCCCATCTAAACCCGCCGGGCACAAGGGGAGACCCCCAGGGAGCCTCCGTCTAGCGCAAACCAGCGCAGGGAACCTGGCAAACGGGCACGGCTGGCCTCTTGCTGGCTACAATAAAGATAAACGGGAAGGAGAAGGGAAGAGGAAGGACAGGAGGAAGGAAGGGGAAACGCATCGGGCCCGGGAGCGTGCAGGGAGCCGCATGCAGCTGGGGTTAATGCGGGAGCGCGCGGGATGGGGCCACCCGGCCTTGGAACGGGTCAGCGGCTCCAGCCGGAGCCCCGCGGGGCCACATGGTGCCCAGGCCCGCGGAGCCGCCCGGGGGGCACCCGCGCTGGCACCCGGCGCACGAGTCGCTTTACCTGCAGCGGCGCTTGGACCCGCACCTCGAGTGACCCCGGTGCGGGGGACAAATTCCTAGGGAGAGACCTGGGCACCCATAATTTCCTCTTTCTTCCGAGTTAAAAATAATGGTGAGTCATCGCAGCAAAGGACAAGAGAGGGGGGAAAATTAAATAAAAGGGGGGCGGCTTCCCGGCTGGCACGAGCCGGAGCTCGGGCTGGCGGAGGACGGAGCGCGGCGACGGGAGAAGGGAGCCGGCGGCCCCGGTGCAGAGCGGCGTCCTGGCGGGCGAGCGGCCGCCGCTGCCTCCGAGATGCCAAGCTCAGCAAAACGCCGCTGTCCCCAGTGTCCTCGGGAGGTGTGGCATCGCCTGGAAAAAACAGTGAGAAGGTAGGGAGCCGCCGGCAGCATCCGCAGAGCCCCCGGCTCCGCTGGGCAGCCCCGTTGGGTTTTTTGCCTCCTTCCTCCCCCCTCTTCTCCTCCTCCTTCTCCTCCTCCTCCTCCCGGGAGCTGTTTTCCTGATGCCCGGCTAAGCCTGCACTGCAACACGGGAAGAGGGGGAGAGCGCGCTAGCGGCGGCTGCGGGGGGAAGAAAAAAGGGGGAAGAAAACACAAATGTCTGGAGCGCGTGCGGCGGCGCAGCCGGTGCCACCGCAGCCCCCGCGGGCGCAGGCTGCTCCACGGTACCCGGAGGAAGGATGCTCCGTCCGCCGGAGCCCCGAGGGATGCGGCGCCTGCGGCCTCCCGGGCCTCTTCCTCCTTCCGTCACCCCCCTCCCCTCCAAATAACCCATCCCTGGGGACACATGGGGGACAAGTCCTCCCTGGGCCGCGGTGACGCTCATGGTGGCACCGGGCGGTCACGGCGTCGCCACCCGCCGCGGCACCGGGATGCTCGACGACCAAGCCGCCTTTTCCCCATTTCCCCCCCCATTTCCAAAGAGAAAAATCCTCTAACCTCCCTCCTTGCGCTCCAACTCCGCTTGGCTACTTTGCGCCAGGATTACGGCACCGGGGAGGGGAGGCGGGTGGAAAATTCCCCCCCGCGCGGCTGCTTCTCCGCCAGGATTTCGGCTCTGGCCGGGCCATCTACACCCTGCGGTCGCTCCCGCCGGCAGCGCCCAGGCACCTGCTGCTCCCCATCCTCCTCCTTGCGGCAATTCCCCCTCTCCGCTTGACCCTCCTCTCCCTTCTCCTTATGCGCTAGAAAAAATAGTACAACCCTGACAGGCTTGCAGCATCCGCGCGCTTAACCCTTTTCTACCAGCTCCGCAGCAGAGCGCGCCAGCGGCTGTCCCAGTTTTTCCTCCTTTTCCTGCTATTTTCCACCCCCAGAAGTTCTGCTGGATCTGACCTACCAGCGCTCTTGTGAGCAGTGGGCTAAAATAGATGAAAATGTCAAATATTGCCTGCTGCTAGAGCAGAAGGCCCCCATTTCATCCCCGAATCAGCCAGCCTTGGTGTGGTTTTATTATTATTTTTTTCATGCACTATTTTTCCTCTGCCCTGACCTTTCTCTTCTTCTTCCTCCCTTGCTGGAAGCCCCCAGTTTTCTTTAACAGCAGGCTGTTTCCGTCTTTATTTCGGACACGGCGACTCCTCTGCGGCCGCACGCGTGGCGCTCCACGGCTTTGGCACCAGGGCTGCCCATCCCGGCTCTCCAGCCCTTCCACATTCCCCCCTCACATCCGGCTTCTTCTCCTTAGCACAAGTGACCCCCCTCCTCAGGTTGGAGTATTTTGGGCCTAAACCATGCAAATTTGGGGGTTCGCTGGAGGGAAAGAGGAGCGTTTGCTGTGTCCCCCCACCCTTTGCTTTCCCTTGTGTGCTCAGGCTGGCTCTGCCCCTGCTCACTGCAGGTTTCCCAAGGGATTCGGGGTGCAAACTTGCGCTTGCTTTTCCCGTTTGCATCCAGACGGATGGAGCGAGGAGGAGGACGGCTCCGGCTCCGGCTCCGCAGCGGGGCATGCAGCGCATGCACAAGCAGCGCCCGCTCCCGGCACCCCGGGCCGGGGGGAACTGTGGAGCGCGGCGGCCCCGCCATGAATATTCACAAGATTAATAGGAGCTTCTCCCTCCTCCCCGCCGTGGTGAGACCTAGATTCCAATCTCTGGGAATTAATCGCATCCCTGCATCCACGTTGCTGCTCTGCTGTGCAGCTCCTGGCCGCACCAGAGCCCGGATGCACCGGGATGGGGGAACGGCAGATTTGGGAATGCAGAAGGAGCCTGGGAAGGTTTTTAGCAGAAAGTGGCTGGTTGCAGCTTGCAGCTCTGCAAGAAGCAGCGAGCGAGCGAGGCCAAGCAAAGCCGAGTCTATGCGTGTTATTCCTGCTTTTCTGATTAAAAAAATGAAAAAAAAGCATGTTTTTTCTCATATACGCAGAGAAACCGTCTCCCTTTAAAGGGCCAAACACCCTCTAGCGCAAGCGAGACGAGTTTTTGTGAATTGAGCGCCGCGCTGCTGGTTTACTATCCCACTCCTGAGCTATTCCCGTGCTCGGCGTGCTGGCACGTGCTGCCGCGCTGGGATTCAACCTGGTTTTCCAGGGAATCCAGCGAGCTGCGGCACAGCACCCTCCTGTTATCCCCATGTGTTTTAGCATCACTCTGGTGGGCTTGGACACAGGGAGGAGCATCGTGGTCCTCCCGTGGCCCTGGTGGGATCCCTGGGTCCTCGTGGTCCCGGGGAGCTGGATGAGGAGGTGCACGGAGACGTTGGTGATGCTGATGCTGCAGGCAGGAACATCCCGACATGGACACGTGGAACTGACTTTGCTCCTCCATAGCAGATGCTGCTGGAAAATCCCAGGATATTGCCGTGAGGGAGGTCGGAGCATCCCCACAGGGGTTCAGGGGGTGTCCAAGGTCACCTGGGGAAGGACAAGCAGAGCCAACAGCGTTGACTGGGTTCTCCAGGTCCCGGGAGCACCTCCTGGACCATGGAGAGACCTCCCAGGCCCAGAAATTGCCCTAACATTCCATGAACAGCCCCTATTGCTCCTCTCCCGAATCCCAGTGATGAGAGAGCCCTGAGCCACTGCCCCCATCATCTTGGGAGCCACCTCAAAGCCAACAGTCTCCACCGAGGCCAACAGGAAACCCAGTAACTACTGTCCATCTGCAGAGCTGACATGAAATACACTCCCCTCTGCTTCTCCAGGTTGCTTTTAATAATTAAACGGATGATTACCATAGACTTAGAGAACAGATTCAGCTCTGAATTTGTCCTTGGCCAAGACCGTTGTGCTGCAACGTCTTTGCCTTCGAAGATGCTCCCCTCCGCTCTGCTTCTTGCCTGGAGAGCAGGCGGCAGAGGCGGCACCACCCGGGCGCCGATCATCGAAAATAAAGGTCATTTTGCCCAGCCAAAAATGCAAAACCCCCCAAACCTCAGGTCTCGGGAACCTGCTGAGGTTGTGAATATTTCATGCTGGGCGGCTGCTGAGCTAATGGACACGGTGCCTTTTAGTGCCGGGCATGGGGTGAGCACCACTCCAGCCTGCCTGGGTAAAAGGCTCTTGGAGAGGCTTAATTTGACCTGCACAAGCAGGAAGGAAAGGGCCAAATTATCTGAGGGCTGAGAGATCGATAGCTCTCAGCCGTGGAAGAAAACCCTCCCCGCAGGCCGACCTGCCTCGGGCTGCTGTTTTTTTCCAATGCTGAAACTCTCCCATCCTGTCCTGGAGATGAGATTTGATTTAGGGTCTCAGCTGAGCCCACGTGTTCCCTGGGTGGCCACAGGCAACTGCCGTCCCATGGAGGGGACCCAGCAGCATCCCGGCATTCCCAGAGGGCTCGGGACAGTGCTCTGATGCTGGAGTGGGAACAGGGATGCTCCGGAGCGCTCACCCAAGCAGAGACACCGGAGACAGCCCTGCTTTGCAGAGCACTTTTGGGAATTGTGGCTGGTTTGACTCATCCCGAACACATCAGCGCAGGCTGCAGCGCCGGTCCCGCTCGCACGGAGCCGGATGGTGCCTCCACCAGCCAACGCGTTTCCACTGCCCTCTGCCGGGGCCGCCCAGCCAGCCCCGCACCCAAAAACTCCTCTTTTTCCCTCTTCTCCCTTCTTTTTCACTCCAGAATTCCCAATCCTGGTTCACATCAGGCCACGGGGCTCAAGGCCAGTTGAGGGTTGAGATACAATCACCATCCTCTGCATCCTTCATCCTGAGACCGACTTCCTGGATCAAAAGAAGCGTCCTTTGATATCCCTACATTTTTTTAAGGTTTACTCCGTTATCGCACTTATTCCAATTTCTGCCCTCCCAGGGGCTGTGGGAGCAGCACAAGCTGCAACTGATGCCAAGTGGTAGAGAAAATCCAGGATTCTCTCAATATCTTAGATGCTCTTTCCCCTGGCTCTGGCGGTGGGAAACCACCAGGAGTGGATCCTAGGAGAAACACAGGCTGCAGCTTCCCATGGGAATCCCCAGACCCATGGAAAACAGAGAGCCTCGAGACCCCCCCGCACCCCCCACCTTTCGGGGAGGGACGTGGCCGAGCCCCTTTCCGAGGGCTCCCAGGGCCGAGGGATCCCGCGGTGCCAGTGGATCCCGAGCGCCCCTCGCTCCACGATCCCGAGGGCTCCCAGGGCAGGGGGATCCCGCGGGTC
Organism: Crypturellus undulatus; assembly: GCA_013389825.1. Classification (NCBI taxonomy): domain Eukaryota; kingdom Metazoa; phylum Chordata; class Aves; order Tinamiformes; family Tinamidae; genus Crypturellus; species Crypturellus undulatus. The sequence continues at coordinate 13,504 of VWPW01012688.1, read as the reverse complement.
GGTGGATCCCGCGCGCCGCTCGCTCCGCGGTCCCCCGCGGCGCCTCGCTCCCCGCCGCTCCGCTGCCGTATTTACTATTTCCTCCTCTCCCACCCCCTCTTTTGGGAAGAGCCAGACTTCCCCGTTGCCATGGGAGCCCTCCCCCTCTCCCCCGGCTCCGTTGGAGGTTTTCAGACGCCGCTTCATAAAAACGGCTATTTTTAGCCCCGGCTTCCCCTTCTCCCCCTCCCCAGCACTAGCGGGTTCGGAGCCGCCGGGCTTCCCGCGTGGCCGCGGAATGGGACCCATCTGCCTCGGAGCAGCACTTCAGGCTCCGATCCCAGCCGTTTCCCCCCCAAAACCTTGTCTATTTTCCCCCAGAGTTTTTTAAAAAACACTTCCTTTTCACAGAGTGGTCCTGGGAGCATCCCAGCTGGCCCCAGCTCTCAGCATCCCTGCTCGGATCCTCGGGAAAGACCTCCAAGGGGGGCAGGAGTCCTGGACAGATCTAAGGGATCTCGGGAGCTCCTGCTCCTCTTCAGGAGGTCTCAACCATCAGGGGCTGCTGTCCCAGTTAGGATCCCTCTTCCCAGATGCGCTCGGCTATAGGCGACTTCACCCATGGGTGACAGAGGGTCCAGGTCTCACTTATACAGAGATATAAATAGATATAAATGAAGTGAGTGGGGACTCACACGTGAACCTGCCTGGAAGATCTGTAGATGAAGCCTCTTTCCACCCTTGGATCATGGAGAAAGCAGAGCCTCGGCAGGGATGCTGGATGAGCTCTTGGCGTCAGGATGGATGAGCACAGAGAATCGGACATGGTTAAGCAGGGATCCTGAGTGATCCCTGAGGTAGAAACAAGGGCAGGAAGCACCCGAGGGGTCCTGGGGAGTGAGGATGAAGCCTGGGAGACCCCCCGGGGAGACCTGCACCCCTGGGTGCCCACGAGGGGCTGGGAACGGTGCAAGGACCACGTGGAGCAGCCGGGCGGATTCCTGAGCGGAATCTTTAAGGGACGCCAACATTGCACAAACCGGGACTGTCAGATGCTGCTTGGAGGAACTCGAAAGCACCAAAAAAAGCAGAAATCGGAGGAATGAGAAGTCAGCAGAGCTGGGGGCAGAGGACATGTGCGCGGGGAGCCCCACGCCAGTCAAGAGGTCGGGCAGGATGATTTGCTGAACAGGCAGCTGAGCACCCGGGCACATCCCGAATTCCCCCAGGCGGGAGCTGCTCGCAGCTCCTCGCGGCTCCCGTCCCACCCCCCGGCCCCGGCTCCGTCGAGATGATGGAAGCGGGGACGGTTTCGACGTTTTATTGAACGTGGCGTATGAAATAGCATCCGTAAGGTCTCACGAAAACCATTAAAAAAATAAATTCAGCATTAGGTTAAAAAAAAAAAGAGAGAAATTTCACACGATAAGACAAAATCGGGCATATTCTGGCATTAAAAGTGATCCGTGCTGGGAGAGCTGGGCAGGGGGATGCCACAGCCCCATCCCAAGTTATATCCAGCCGCCTTGGTCCTGGGAAGATGCTGTGAAAAAAGCTTGAATACGAGAAAGAAAAAGGGAGAAATATCTGGGAAAAGGAAAAAAAAGGTGAATTACTTCTGCACCGACCAGCAGGTGGTCAGGTAGCAACGTCCCCCCTCACTCACACTGTGTTGGGACCCCAGCCCGAATCAAGAGCTTTGGGAAAGCTCGGCATGCAAGCCGATGGTCCATGTTTGCAAAACTAAAAAAATAAAAATTAAAAATAAAAATAAAAATAAAAAATTAAAATTAAAAATAAAAATAAAAAATAAAAGTGACAGTGAAAGCTGGCTCGACACAGAACCGCTTGGCACTTCGCTGGCGGAGGCAGCGGTTTGTCCCCTCCATCCCACTCCGGTTCCCGGCCCGTCTTGAGGGCTTTAAAGAAATCACAGCCTTTGGTACAGAAAACCCCTTCCGACGAAGGACACACAGAGGGAAACGGCAGGAAAAGGGGATGGATTCAGTGGCCCCACAGCAGCCTGGGGCATTTGCAAGGGGGCAGTGAGAGCAACTCAATTTCCCTCATTTCCCTCCCGATCCTGAGCGAAACCCTTGGAGCGGCAGCTCTGTTTAACGTTTCCTCTGTGCTTGCTTCATCCCTCAATTATTTTTCCTCATTTCTCCCTCCAAAAAAGAGCTGGAAACAGAGTCCAAATGGTTTCCACATCCCTTGCTCCTGGCTTGGCTCTGTTGCTTGACCGGGGGCAATTCAAAGACAATTTCCATGCTGCCGTCTCCAGCTTTTCCGCAGCATTCCGGGCGCCGATGCTCTGGGTCTGCAGCACCTGGTTACCTGGGGGCAGAGGAACGAGAGCTGAAACGTGGCCAGAGCGGGAAGCGCCTGGATATCCCAGGCTCCATGGAGAATAACCGGGTGCTGATCCCACCCCATCTGAAACCACCAAAATCTCCACGCTCCCCAAAGCAGACAGCAAAATTTGCTAATTAAAAATCACGTAACGAGCTCCGCTTAGAGATAAAGACAGAAAAAGGTCCTTTAAATACCCTCACATCGTTAACGCCAATCTGTCATTAATGGCAAGTTCCAAATCCAATTCCGAAAAATTAGTGCCAAGGGTTGCGGTTTTTTGCCCTTTTTTATCTCAATCAAGCCGGTTTCGTTAAGAGCCGCCGCGTGGCACTAGGCAGCAGCTTGATCTTAGCCAGCCGGCAGGGAATTAATGGAGCGCGGAGGCGGGAATGGAGGCCGGTCACACTCGGAAGGCTGGGAAGCACCAGGAAGCTCCAGTGAATCCAAGCCAAGACTCGCGCTGATCCGGCTGCGGAGCCGGGGAAGGAGCTGGCGCTGGGCTGAGCTCCATCACCGGCGGCTCATCCGGCCCCGGCTTAGCCGTAAGCACCAGCAGCACCGCCGGAGCGCTCCGAGCGTGCCAGGACTTAGGATTCCTTGGGCTGGGCTGCAGCCAGGGATTACACGGCAGCCCGGCCAGGAATGCGCTCTGCTTTTCTGCAAGTCGCTGGTAAAATATCCTCTGGGATCCGTCGGGATAGCAGGATCCTCTGGCCGTGCGTTCGGCACCAGGTGGGTCCACGCGGAGCGGATGGATGCGCATCCGCAAGCCGGACCATCCGGAGCATCAGGCTGGAGCAGCGTTTCCCAACCTACCGGTTGCCTCCGGTGTTTCTGGGGAGCCTGAGGATGTTGTCGGCTCTGGAAGCTGCCCTGGAAAAAAAAAATAAAAAAGGAAATAATAAAACCCAAATCCTTGAACCCTCTCAATGCTGTTAGCTCCCTAAATCCATCGGTTATTGGGTGAAAAGCAGTCAGAAGTCAGATTGATATTGCTGCTCAGGCTCCTGAACGGTCCCAGGTGTATTCCCGGAGGAAATTCCCTCCGTTCCAGCCGCAGACGAGGACAGGAGCCAGAAGCCAAGACGCCTTGAAAGCGGCTCAGCAGCTCGGCCGCTCGCTTCCATGAGCCCCACAGCTCCAGAGCGGCCAGAATTCCCAGGGACTGGAAATCAGCTCCCACCTGGCGCGAGCCATGGGAAGATTTCCCCGCCCCGTTCCATCAGGGCAGTGATTCCAGAGCCAGGAATTCTGGGACAAGGTGCCCTGTGGGCACTGCCACTTCCTCCAGAAGCTGAAACTGTGATTCCAGCTGGCAGCCATTCCCAAGGAACCTCCTTCTTGGAAAAAAGAGGCACCCAGACCTTGTCATTAAAGCCCTAAATCCTGGGATACCAGGAAAGGTGGCAGCAGCCTCTCTTTAACCCAGCCGCACTGCCCAGTCCCATGGGATCCAGCAGCCCATGGAGAAATCCCATGTGTCGGGTTCCATTTCCCAAGACACTCAGAGACGCTCCGTTAAAAAAAAAATAGGAAAAAATCCGGGAGAAAAGCCCTGTGTGCGGCAGGGCGGGCTGGGAGGCGCCGCGCGCTCTCCCAGAGACAGAGTTTAACGGCTCGGCAGGAAGAGGGCTCCAGACTACGTGGTTAAGCCGACGCTCCGGGTTAAGCCGACGTTCCCGGTTAAGCCGACGTCCTCGGCTGAGCCGATGTCCCTGTCCGCACTCCCCGGTTCTGGCTCCCATTCTCAGCGCGTTGGCCCCTGCTGAGCCCCTCACCCTGCCTCGGGGCGGCTGCCCGCCCGTCTGCCCGTCCGACCTGTTGCCTCCGTGGCCACATGGCCCTGCAGCCGTCACCAGGGAAGATCATATGGCTGCGCATCCGAGAATCCTCTGGCAGCAGGACCTCAACAGGTCCCTGGAGGAGGATCCTCAACAGGGATGCAAAAGCCGGGAGCTTGGTGGGAAAAGTCCCCCGGGATCCCTGGAAAAGGCTGCCCGGGAGCTCCGGTGAGGGCCAAGCGCCAGCGCCTCTACCCGATCGAGTTGATCCAATGGGATCTGCAGCTGTCATGAACAACGACAGCCACTAAAGCTGTCAAATACCGTTAGCATCCTGGGAATCCTGGTTTCACAACGAGAAAAGCAAAGGGGATGGAGGATCTGCAGGGGCTTGGGTGGCTTTAGCCCATCTGGGTGCAAAACTGTGCAAAGCACCATGTTTCCCCCCAAAAAAACACCCAGCGGTACCTCAGGAGGTGGCAAGTGCCCGGTGGGAAGCTCCCTGGTCCTGGCAGACGTCCGGAGGTCACCAGCGTGCGAGGAAGGATGGAGTGGGCGCCATCTCCCCTGCCCGGAGTGGGATTTGGGACACTTCGCGCTCCTGCTCTTTACGGAGTTGCAGTTTTCTGTCTGCTTGCCAGAGGCTGGTGGTGCTGGGGGCAATTCCCGGCTCGGTGCTGGCACGTGTGTGGCTCAGCGGGAGGTTTTGTCGGATGCGAGCTGGGATGCCAGGAGCCCGGCACGTGGAGACCAGGGATTTGGTGCTGCGGGAGCCAGAGGCTGGAGCGTCCTCGTGCCGGCAGCTGGAGCGGCGGAGCTTGTCCGACAGGAGCGGGAAGTGTCTGGAAGGGCTGGCAGCGGCGGCAGGGATGGGAAGCGGGATGCCATGACAACCTGGGGGATGGAGGGAGGGGGGGTTTCCCAGGAAACCGGCGTCACCACGGCAACTGCATCCCTCCGATCCCCATCAGCCTCTTCCGCTGCCAGGCGCCGTCGGTTGCTCTGCGCTTTGGGCAAGGATGCTCCGATCTCCGTGTGCACGGAGCACCCACCACCCCCACGCAGCAGCCCCGGCTACCGCCTCCTGTGGCCCCCGGCCCGCCAGCGATTCCCAACCGGATCCAACAGGGATCTGCAGCTCCCCGGGGCTGCAGAGGGAGGGAATTAAGGATAGAAAATGAGGATTTGGGGTTTTCTCTTTTGCTCTTTAAACCTGACCCCATTACCCTCGGTCTCCAGCCAGATGACAGTTTCCCTCACGATGCAGATGCTGCTCCATGCCGCCGCCGCGCCACGCGGTGCTCTGACCACGGCGGCACCGGCAGAGCCCCTTGGCAAAGAGCCCCTGTGGTCTCCTTGTGCCGCGTGCCGGCGGCGCCGCCGCGACCTGTTTCACTCGGCTCCCACCCGCAGGCGCTCCCTAATCCAACAAGTGAGCTCAGGGGAAAGAGCCACGCGCTGCCGGCAGGGAAAGGATGGCAGGAGGGAGCGGAAGGGAAGCAGGAGCAGAGCAAGATGTCCCCAAGGCCGAGGACACCCGAGCAAAACCCACACTGCGGAGCAAACACCTGGTCCCAGCGCGCGGCGGGTTTCTGCCATCAGCTTCCTCGCTGTTCCCCTTCACACATCCTCTTTTCTTCACGAGCTTTTTAAATCCTTTTTTTTTCTTTTTTCTTTTTTTTTTATAAGAAAGGAACGATCTAAAAAAATAATAAAAATAAAAATTGACTTATAAAACCAAGGGCACACACAGACTGATGATGGTGCATGGTCCACACAACACCAAGAACACAGTCACTTTGCATCAGTATTTGCTGTTGTTGTTGTCATGGTCATGGGTTTGCAGCCTCGGGCGTTCGCTCCGGGGCTTCGCTCCGCTCTTAAACATCCGTAAATATCTTTTTGATGCTCGCACAGTTGGGGTTGTTTGTGGCCGTGCAGTTGCCCGTCTTCAAGGCAGCCTGCTTGAATGCACTGTGGTTGATCCCCCCTTCCTCCATGGCTAGGAACTCCGACTTGCTCAGGGTGGAGTTGCTCCGGGCCTTCCTCATCTCCTCGCTGGACGAGAGGTGCTGGCAGCTGCCAACGTGCAGGTACTGGGCCTGCTCCTCGCCCTCGGTCTCACGGTGGTAGAAGTAGTTGAAGTTGGACACGATGACGGGCACGGGCAGGGCGATGGTCAAGACGCCCGCGATGGCGCAGAGCGAGCCCACGATCTTGCCGCCAATGGTGATGGGGTGCATGTCCCCGTAGCCCACGGTGGTCATGGTCACCACGGCCCACCAGAAGGCGTCGGGGATGCTGCTGAAACCAGAGCTGGGGTCGTCGGCTTCGGCGAAGTAGACGGCGCTGGAGAAGAGGATGACGCCAATGAAGAGGAAGAAGATGAGCAGCCCCAGCTCCCGCATGCTGGCCTTGAGCGTCTGCCCCAGGATCTGCAGCCCCTTGGAGTGCCGCGAGAGCTTGAAGATGCGGAAGACCCGCACCAGGCGGATCACCCGCAGGATGGCCAGGGACATGGCTTGCTGGCCGTTCCCTTGCCTCTCGGCCAGCTCGGTGCCCAGAGTGATGAAGTAGGGGATGATGGCCACAATGTCAATGATGTTCATGATGTTCTTGGAGAAGGTGGCCTTGCTGGGGCAGGTGAAGAAGCGGACGAGCAGCTCAAAGGAAAACCAGATGATGCACAAAGTCTCCACCACAAAGAACGGGTCGGTGAAGGACGACACCATGGAAGCAGACGTGGAGGAGGAATTGGTAAGGACATCGGCTGGAAAGGGGCCACCATCTGTCCCAAGGGTCCCTCCGGTTCCCTCAAAGTCATGGTCATCCCTGAACTCAGGCAAGGTCTCCAGACAGAAGATGACGATAGAGATGAGGATGACCAGGACGGAGACGATGGCGATGCCTCGGGCCGGCCCAGAGCTCTCTGGGTACTCGAAAAGGAGCCACACTTGGCGCTGAAACTCCTTGTCGGGGAGCGGCCTCTGCTCCTCCCGAATGAAACCTTCGTCCTCCCGAAACTTCTCCATGGCCTCCTCCCCGAGCTGGTAGAAGCGGATCTCCTCGGAGAAGATGTCGATGGGGACGTTGACGGGTCGCCGGATGCGCCCGCCCGACTGGTAGTAGTAGAGGATGGCGTCGAAGCTGGGCCGGTTGCGGTCGAAGAAGTACTCGTTGCGGAGCGGGTCGAAGTAGCGGCCGCGCTTGCGCGGGTCGCCCAGCAGCGTCTCGGGAAACTGCGCCAGCGTCTGCAGCTGCGTCTCGAAGCGCAAGCCCGAGATGTTGATGACCACCCGCTCGCAGCACTCGCGCTCGCCGCGCTCGGCGGGCAGAGCGGGCGCGCGGCCCCGCGGCTCCTCGTCGCCGCCGCCCGCCGCCGGNCGGCGGAGGCGCCCGGCGAGCGGAGCAGGCTCAAGCGCTCGTCCATAGAGCCGGGGGGAAGCGCGAGGAGGGCAGGAGAGGAGGCGGCTCTTCCTCCTCCTCCTCCTCCTCCCGCAGCCGCCCGCGGAGAAGAAGCAGCAGCCGCCGCTGCCGCCGCCGCCGCCCGCCCGGGCTCCCCCCGCCGCCGCTCTGAGCCGCGGAGGCTCCGCTCAAAAAATCCGCCCCCAGCCCAAGCGCCGCCTCGCTCGGCGGAGCCGCCCCCGGACGGGCCGCCCCGGCCCCCGGCTCCTCCGCCCGCCGC
>VWPW01012687.1:11461-54895 GCA_013389825.1 Crypturellus undulatus | reverse complement strand
AGACCCGCTTGGATGCAGCCCTGTGCCACGTGCTCTAGGTGGCCCTGCGTGTGCAGGGGGGTTGGACTAGATGACCTCTAGAGGTCCCTTCCAACCTTAGGCATTCTATGATTCTATGATTCTATGAAAATTCCCACAGCTCTAGCTGAAGTAGCGACTGTGATCCACAAAACACGGGAACAGCTGGGCAGGGAAAATGGGAGTTTCTGTATCAGAATCTTTATCCCTGGTTTAAGACAACTGACATTCACTAGACTTTGTTTTGCAAATTCTGCAGAGGTGCAAAGAGCTTAGAGCCACACTACTCTTCCAATACTTTTCCTTGGAATTTGGTGCTCACTGATTTATCACGCCAGTGAGCTTCCCCGAGGAAACACAGTTCCTGTTCAGGCTTTGTAACTTAAAAAAAGATGTCAAATGGTGCAGAATTAATGGCAGAAAACAGAGAGAAAATACTGGCCTTCCTTCACTGCACCTTTCCTTGGAGTCACCGCGTGTTGAGTACAGCAGATAAAAGGCCTCCAAACACAACTGTAGAGGAGCTCAAACCTGCTTTGGCTGGGTCAGCCCCAAGAGCCGAGGCAACAGCTGCTATAAAACCCTTCTGCTCAGCTCACATTGCCCTTGTTTGCCCGGTTGAAGAGGGATTCTCACAAGCATCGCTAGCTCAGGTCCGCTCTGCAGGAAGATTTATACTCATACACACCAAAGTCACCTCAAGAAAAAAATGTAGCTTCTCTATGTGAGCACCATGGTAAATTTGTATTTAAGGAAGCAGACAAAGCCATGTCAGTAAGCTCTTTTGATTAAGTCAGTTTTGTAAAGACAAAAACGAAGTTAAAGGGGAGGCTGCTGTAAAACAAAGTTAAAGGGGAGGCTGCTGTAAGCAGATCAAAGTTTATCCCCCAGCCAGGTAGCCGGGATGTGCCATGAACTGACATATGCAGCAATAAAAGTAAATAATAGTGATCAGTTCAAAGGAGACTTGGATCCATGTTTGTGGAAGAAACCAGAAGCCACAGCCACCAACTGAACTTGTAAGTTCGCAATGTGATGGATTGCTTGATTTGATTTTTTCAGGGTTAATAAGGGCAGGCCTCAATGGGTCAATAACCTTCTCTCCTCTTGTATACATTCTCCTGGTATGTAAGCTAACAACATTAGACAGTCAAAGCAAAAAAAAAACTAAACAAAAAAAATTGTAGTGAGGCTCATGGCCTCGTCAAGGATTTGATGTGACAAGCTGTAGTTCTGCAGCAGGGCCTGAATGTAAAACACTGAAGGGCAAAGCACTTCCTTTTGACCTGAGCACATTTGGGTGGTAAAATAATGAAGGACAAGAAGAGTTAAACTGAAAAGGACACAACTGAGAAATAAAAGCCTGAGGTCTTCACCTTATCCATTCTTTTCTGAAGAACGGAAAAACCAAAAGTCACAAAAAGCACATGACACCATTCAGCAAAAACATGTCCCACAGAGCACATGAGGGAAATCAATTTATTTTGCAGAAGCATTGCCTGACTGTAAGTGGACAGACTGTGAAATTAAAACAGAATTGCAGCATACAATTCCCAAGCAAGAACAAAAAGGCAGAGTATGGAGAAATCATTCATCCACCAGTGATCAAACACCCCAAAATTCAGATCTCAAGAAAGGAACTGTTCCCTGCATTCCACTGGGAAGCAGGTCAGCAGTAACTGTGAAAAGGAGGAAACTCAAGCAAGCAGTTCTCAGGTGGTTGAAAGCCCTCAGAAGACAACAACCTCTGTCACTGAGAGTCAAACAGGTAGGAGATGACAAGGACTGGAGTTTCTCTGTTGTTCAGAGAAAGTAGCAGGTGGTAGAAACCAGCTGGATGCTCAGATGACAAAAACGAGACTCCAGGCTGATTTGCAGGGAACCAGTCACTGCTCATGGTTCTTCAGTGACAGAATTTGCCCCTGAATCCAAGGTTGGAGCCCTGTTGGTGTAAAGACAATTTTCTTAATTGAAATCACCTGCAAGCTCGCACAACATAGATGAACTGAAGAGATTACATGGCTCACAGCAAATGTGAGGCTAGAAGGATTTCCAAAGGTCCATCCCCTGCCTCCAGTCCAGCCAGAGCTCATGTTTGTCTAACCTGTTCTTAAAAACATCCCAAAAAAGAGGTTTCTTAAATCTTCCTCCATGAACTGAACTATCCCTCATACTGAAAGTATTTTCAGTATATGTGAATCTTTCTATTAAAAGAAAAAAAAATGAAAGAAGGAAGAGCAATAGCACTTCTACATTCAGATTCTAAACTACAATCCAGTTGCCCGATTTGCCTTACTTAAAACATTTTGTATTGTCACAGGAGGGTCTTTCCCATTGAGTCTTCAAAACATTCTCGGTAAGAAGTAACTAGATTCAGTAACCACACTTCCGCAGTTGATTCCAATTTTCAATAACAAGGAAAGTGTTGCTGGAAACACGATTCTTTTTGTTACTTAATGCTGATGAATTACTCAACCAAAACAAATTAGTTCTTGAATGGAAAAGTTGTGTATGTGAGCTAGGCATGGTCTCTGGAAAAAGCACTGCAGTAGATCAGTCTTCCTTTATGGGATGAATATAGAAGAACTGGATACTCTATTTTGAAGTCTACAAAATCCACCCAAATATTACTTAGCAATTACCTTCCCACTCTCCACTTAGCAAAAGAAAGCAGTACTACTAATGAATTGGAGGTTCAACAAAGGTGATACTTTCATTTTGGAGAAAAAAATTGCATTGTTTAGGAAATCTAAGTCATTCCAATTGGTCTTTATTTGGCCTAAAGTACCAAATCCATTCAAGGGATTTCTGTCAATAGGTTACAACAGCCACTTAAAGACCATTTCTGTTCTAGAAAGGCCATCTTTTGCTCTGGTCTTAATGACACCATGGATTGACATGGGTTCAGATTGCACAAAATTAATCTCAAGTTCAAGATACTCTGCAATTCATCAAACAATACTTTGCTGGAATGAAGAAGTATAAAACCAGGCAATAGCTCCTGGATATACAGCAAAGGGGTGTTGCAAGGGTTCTTGCACGTCCACCCTGCAAGAACCAAGTAGGTGCAAACAGTGTTCCAGACTACAGAAAAGAGGAAAAAGTACTTCCTTCATCAGCACCTATTCTCCAAGTAACTAGTATTTTAACTTTTAATTCAGTTTAGTATATAAAGGAATATTTTATCACTATGAAGTCTTAGAAGAAGGGGTTAAATGCTATATACTACTGCTTTTATATAATTCCATTCATCATGTCGATAAAATGAAGTAGAGAAATATTAACCAATCTGTTTAGTGGACACAGGGACCCTAGAAGTTGATTAATCAATCTTAAAATAACTGTTTAAGACAAGCAAGCTTAATTGCTGTCAGGAGGTTCCTGTTTTACTCCACTAACCACAGAGGTTGCTGCATAATCTGACTAGTTTAAGATATGCTCTTAAATGTAGAGCGGATAAAATCTCATGCTGACTGACTGAAGCAAAGGAAAAAGGAAGAAACCCTGAAAACTATCTTTGTGGCAAAATTGATATAGAGAACTCAGAACATACAGTCTACAAGGTCAGTCATCAATAAGATTATCAAGTTATTTCCTGCATACTCACAGTAATGGCAAAATACTTTAAATCAAGATAATTTCTGGTGGATTGCATGTAAAAATCATTGTGGAAACTTCAAGGGGACATTTCATAAATGGCAAAACTTGCTACAGGCAAAGTCACCAGTTTTCCGCCTAACCCCATCCAGGACATCTACAGCCTGGAGGGAGATGTGACTCAAGAAGTTTTGAGTCTAACTATTGTTATTTATTGCTCTTTTTGTGGCACAAAATTTTCCACTTGTGGGCTTTCCATTTTTCAACAGGTTTGAAAGGTATTGTTTTCATGGTAACTTTCTACAGAAAAGGACGAAAATAAAAATTGAACATTTTACCAGTTCTCACTAGAAGGATGAGAAAAAGGGGAGAATTCCAGCGAGATCTGGACAAGTTCAGCTAAATTTAAACAGACTTAAATTAAATTACACTGAATCACTGAGAATCTCCCATTGTTAATCAAAGAACAGTTTATTCAAGGCAACCATGAGCAGCAATTCCTGAAGCCACAGTTTGCTTTCTTTAAACACTGATGCCAACATAAAACAAACTATTTGAGAACGGTGAATACAAGTTTAAAGCATTCTAAGAGCAGCATTTCATGCAGTAACTAACATGTAGTGTAGGAACATCAGATCTGGGAGATCCAAACAAGGCTAACAACCAAGTGGAGAAAACTGGTGCTGAACAGAGGTTACAGAAACAAATCCTTTTGCATCAGGGACTAATAAATGCACAGAAGAGCAGAGAAAGGGGTGTATCTGACTAGCATTATACCTGGAAAAGTTCGGAGAGTTTTGGAAAATGCTGAGTGACTGAACCTGAGCACAAAGCTAATTGAAGAAGTTTAATTCAAGAAGTTCAAACAAATGAAGCACAGACTCTCATATTTTTAATTTGTGCAAATGCAGAAAAACACCGTGAAATTAATCTGTTCTGCACTGGGTGGTACCCAAGTCCCCAAAGCTTTAAGCATTTTATGACCAGACTTTCTGTAAATTATAGAAACTCAGCACACAGTTGGCTAACAGGTGTCCTGTTTACTGGCCAGCTTAAAAAGGATTTCAGTCGTTCTTAAAAAACAATAACAAAAAATTCTTTTTTTTTTTAATACAAAACAACAATTACCTTCTAAGGGTGATGAAAATCTTGTCTTTCTGTTTTCCTGTTTCCTATAATACGATATTGTGAATCCAGACACAAGAATAAAGGATCAGATTTGCTTTTGCAAGATATTGTGGAAAAAATAAGAGCAAATCAAAGTCGGGATCTAATGTTTTCTTTAGTCTCTCAAAGGCTACATACAGTTTACAGTACTTAGTGTTACACAATATACTTAAGATCTAGGAGAAAAAAAAAAAGAATTTTCTTACAAATGCACATTAGGAACACTAGATTTAAACCAAAGAAGCAACATAAACTCCAGCAAAAGGAGGCAGATTTGCAGTGGCTGTGGACATAGGCAGATAAAAGTAAATGAAATTCTCCTACTAACACAATAATGGGCATAAACCTTTAAAGATCTTATTTTGTATGAACACTTACAAAGTAGGGTATTTATAAAGGATGGCACTTGGGGTACGTGCTGATGCAAATCTAATAGCCAACAACAGATCTGGCTAAATTCAGATCAAATTCCGCCCTCAGTTACAGTCCATTTGCCAAAATGATAACGCCCAGGATTTGGAACCTCCACGCTGACAAATGTTGCCTTGTATCTCATCTCTCTGCAAACGGTTAAATAATTCAGAACAAAATACATAAAATGCAAATTTTCCATTATTAATGGAAACTTTCCAGTATTAAAGTCATGGCATACATAACATCAGGTAATACCAGTGATATCATTAAAACATCCCTTTCTTTTCTCCTCCCAAAAAGTGTCAATAATCCCATAAATTTGTCTGCAAGCATTCAAGGCTGCAGAGAGGTATTTTGGCACTCAAAAGAATACTGGTTTCATGTGGTGGGGAAAGCAAGACACTGGCATCACCATCTCCACCACAGGTGAGATTTTCAGTGACAAAGTTTTACTCGCATAAGGCAGACCCCAGACTCCTACACAACTAAGAAGTCAGCAGGTAACGGAAGCCCTGCTTCCCATTTTGATTTCAGGATACTGCTGCTCAAGTGATTAGAGTTCTCTCTAATAGGTTAATGAGAAGAGATCCCAGGTCCCTCTGACTTCCATGTTCAGAAGAGCTGAAAACCACCATGGTTGCACTCATCTTACTGTAAGCCTCCTTAGTGGTCATGAGCCCAAGTTGCTTCATATTCAGGGAGTAGTTTTGAAGGTAGCTTTGGGCAGTGGTCTGTGTTTCTGGTTCTGCTGATGCTGGGGAAGGTTGGACCACGTCTCTCAAATGGCTCCTTCCAGAACTGCCACTTTCTCGAGAGCCGCCCCGAGAGGAACCCCAGCAGGCTACGAGCGCTCGCTGCTGAGGGGAGATCACGCTGCGAGCCCAGCGGCATCAACGCTCATGAGCACACAAGGGAGAGCCCAGAGAGGCTCTGCCCGCACCACTCGGCCACAACTAACTCCCTCCCCAAAACACAGCCGTTCACACGAACCACCCAGTGCCAGAAGATGGAGGAAAGAAAAGCAGCAGTGGAAAATGTTTCACCAGCACTTCTGGTTAGTACTTAAATAGAGCCACACAGCACTGCGTGACTGAGTCATTTCTGTGATTGCCTAGTGCCTTTGCACACCAAAAGAGGAAAAAGAAAAAAAAAAAGAAGAAAAAAAGGCAATTAGTGCCTTAGCATTACACTAAACAGAGCCTATTTTTCCCCTCTCTCCTTTCCCATCCAAATAACTGGGAGTTGAACTCCTTGATTTGTCAAAACCACCATGGAGGAGAACAACGCTTTGCCGGGCCAGGCCGCAGCGCTCCGCGTGGCAGGAGCCCAGGCTCTGCCTCAGGAGGCCGTCACCCCTGCCACATGCTTTCCCTATCCCCAAGTCAGGGATTTGTCTGTACAATTCTCCGTACTTCTGCTCACTGGTACCTGTGTGACCCTGATAGTAACGCCATGTACTAGATACGGGTGCAGAGATGTTACCAAACTGGAGCACCTCAGTGATTCGAGGCAAAGGACAACGAAGCAACGACAACAAAACTTTCACCACGAGTGTTGGCAGCCGTGCTGGCAGGGCTGCTGGATGGCCAGCGCCACCGGGACACGCGGAGACCGACCCCAGGCTTTCAGAACAAGGCAGGAAGAGGACAATTTTCTTTTGGATTAGCGAACGCTCGTTGAATATCTTCCCATACACACGAGGATACCTAGCTACGTATCCTCGTTTTGTCAGAATCTTTTATCTCCGTGTTAATTTTATGACCCCTTCAGTTCTCCTTCAGCTCGCAGGATGAAAGCGGATCTACAAAGGGGAGGGTCACTGCCAAAGGGCAGCTATATTTAATGCAGTTTCATGTGCTGGGTCACATAGCATTCCTAGGCTGAAAAGAAGGCTCTGTTGCTAGGACTTGAAAAACAAGTTGAAGGTAGTGTACAGTCACACTACAACCAAGCCTCAGTCCATCTCACTGCAACTTCAGAGCTTTTCAGAATAACTAAAAAAAAAAATAAGGGTTTGTCATATGTCATTCTGTAGTGGGGAGGCGGGGGTAGCAGTATATGAGAAGTCCACATTTATTTCATTAGAAACAAACCCACAGGATCTACTTACTCACACTAGCATGAGCTCTATTAATTCACTAAGCCTACTTGCATGGCCAAAGATTTCCTGTTACACATTCCCCCTCATAAAAAACGTATTTCAGTTGATTGCTTTAAGTTCATACTAGATACGTAGTGGCTAGTGAGGGTTAGGGAGGCATGTTTGCTCAGGAAAACATTGAAGCGTGTGTTTAATTTCAAGCATGTGCTCTCCAAGACCCACTGAACTCATGCACATGGCTGAAAGAACACTTTGCTATAGACTGATTCTTCTGAATTCAGCCCAGAGGACACTTGAACAATTCCATAAAGTCATGTTAGATGTTCCTCTGATGGGTGGGAGGAGAGGGAGGGTTTTTTTTTCCTCCAGAGTGACAGGCTCTGTTTATGCATGCAAACATGTCACAGCTAAAGTGAGGAAAGGTTGCAGCATCTGACATGCTCATTAGAGAGAAAAGAAGGTAAGAGACGTGCACAGCATCAGGCCTGCTCTAACTCAGGCACACTTAATTTTTCTGGAATGCAGCAATGGTCACTGCCATGAGTTCTCCATGCATGAATAATTAAAACAAAATAAACACCCTTAATGTCTACAGCTGCCTACAGGCTTCAGGGAAACTTGGGTCCATGCAATAAGTATTTTAGACTCCCAGATGGAAGCTGAACATTTCATTTGGAGGGGGCAGACGGATGTGTGCGTGCATGTTCGTGTGTGATCAAAATGGACCCCTAAGGTAAGATTCACATGGATGGAAACTCCAGAAGTTACACAGCCAAATCAGATTGCTCCAGATTTACACCAGGGTAAACAGCTGTCCAAAATATCTGCCGTTTTAGCTTGTCTTGCTCATCTTTTGACATCTGGGGATTAAGAGACATTAACATACTAAAACACACATGCATGCGCATACACACACAAGAACAACCCAGTATTTATCAGGATACATTTCTCAGGAACTGCCTCTCTCACAGGCTGGTTTGACAGAGCTACAGCATTACCACAAAAAAAAAGTCCGTGGTTATGGCAACACCTCTGTATTTCAGTAAAGCCTTTAAAAGAGTAACTAAAAAAAAAAAAATCTCACTCAAACTCACATCAGGTGGAGGATCCACCACAGCACCCTGTGGAAAGTCACAATAAATAGCAAGTGATAGAGAAGCTAAAGCAAAATTTGCAGTGTACTTTGCTTTAACATGCTTCTTACTAGTAGGGAAGCAAGATCAACAGGTGACTGGCCATCACTCAGCACACCAGTAAGCAGAGAGAGGAAAATAAGCATACAAACCAATTAATGAATCCCTCTCTTTTGTGTTGGTGAATCTTTTGAAGTTAAAGGCACTTTGCACCATGTAAAATGGGTTTTGAAGACAGAAATGCCCTCCTCCTCCCCATCCCTACAGTGTCATGGCTCCTTGCCTGGGCTAAGGCTGTTATAGGGCTCTGCACTGCCCTCCAACTTCACCACTGCTCTGTCTGCAGCAGACTGGGCATCTCGGAGGTGTAAACTGAGCTTCACAATCCATGGCTTAAGAGCTATCCCATCTGCTAGGGGAGACCACGGATCAGGTTATTTCGGTTCTCCTTTTCCCCTGTTTCATACTCCACATGCAGAAAACCAAAAGCTATTAAGGAAACTGGCAGGATTACAGCTCACAGGCTTCTGGGAGCCCTGGAAGCACCATACGAGTATCATAATTCCACATAAAGAGGTTAAAAAAAAAAAAAAAAAAAAGCGGACAAGCCTCAAAGCACAAGCCATGCATCAACTGCCTGGACAATTTCACACTATAGAGTGCATGGCCCTTGTGCTAGCCTCTCTGCCCACACCCCTTCCGTTTCAAGGACAGGCAGACAGCTAAGGAAAGACTAAAATATAGTGACTTGCCACCTTTCCTTCCAGGGAGAGGACAGGACACTTCTTCTGCCCCTGGTTCTTTCTGCTCAGTGTCACGAGTGCTCTTTGCCCTCCAGAACGGGCATTCAGCTGGCACAGCTGCAGGCAGATCTTGCACTAAACCTGCAAACCAAAAAGGGCTTCTGCCTCCAGCTACTTCATATTTTTAAGTACCGGGAGGTGCAAACTGAAGTCAGAAAAATACAATGTAAGCTGAGGATACACCTAAAGTGTTGCAGTACCACCTCTCATTTATGGCTAATGAGTGTGGCTAATGATCTCCTGGGAGGGACAAACAGGCTTTGACACACGGTAGAAAAGAGGCTAATAATGTCACCAACACATCCCCTGGCCAGCACTTACAGGAAAACAATCTCACTGCTGCCTGCGTGGAGATAGGGCAGGAAGGATCTTCGTCTTGTTGGCACGTACACACATACATGCACACACTGTGCAAAATTGTTTGAAGAGCCTGTGGTCTTCTTATTTAATGAGTTGTGACTGCTTCTTAAAAGCGCCAAGCACTACACAATGGCAGCACATGGCTAAAGAACGGCCAAGGGGCTCGGCTTTTGTCTTACCAGGCAATTATCGGATTGGGCTCCAACTGCTTATGGAAATAAAAGACATGGGTGGAGTGAAGTTTCAAAAACTGATTTTTAATTTTTAAAATGGCATATCATACAGAGCAAGGGACCCAAACACCGATTATGGAGTAGAAACAGGAATAGCCTTGCAGAGCTCTGTACTCAACACAGCACATCCTCCCCTCTGCTCTTATCTGCTACGAGGCTGCCAACCAAGCGGGATTTTCATTTCATCCGGTCAAAACTTGGCCTGAAGTGAACACAGATGACTTCAACTTTCATTTCTTCACTCCAAACAGTCTAGATGAGGGAGCCAGGGCACGTATAACATAGACAAAACCCTGACTTATATAAGAGCTACAACGCTGGTCTTTTTTCTATAGTCAAAACTATTTAAATTGGAGCTGGGTGGATGCAGCAAAAATTACATCTGTGAACTTTTTTTTTTACCCTTTAAAAACACTTATTTTCATATATTTCCCTGTCAATATTCTGCACTTAACCCACACTTGCACTTAGACAAAATGATAGGAAGTAAATGTTAATGTTTTATGTGAAGAAGGCTTTGGACAGAGTAGTCCTCCCAACACGCACACCACAAACACTTAATATGCCTGAGCAGTCAATAGGAACAACATCTGATGACTCCCACCCGGCTGAAAAAATAAAACCCTGAAATATTCAATTTACAATGAACTCCACATATTTAAAAAAAAAAAATACTTCACATCTCAATTCAACTATAACAGAAAAGCAAAAAAAAAAACACAAAAGATTCTTTGCTCTGCTCTGTTTTTAAATGCATATTCAGGAAGCACAGAGCCTACCTACCACTCAGAAGTGGTTACTGTGCTCATAGAGCCCTGGGCACATCAGCTGCTTCCATAAGGCAAGAAGGTGATGCCCATGTAATTTAAATAAGTGCTTCTATTACTAGACAAGACTAAATTAAGAGGCAGTAGGCAAATGAGAGTTTCAGAAGAACATGCGCGTGTGCTATCGCAGAGCCATGTGTCATATCGCACGCGCGGAATCACAAGGCAGGGAGCACTGTTCTTTTATATTAAGCAGATACATTTTAGAATAGAACCATAGGTTCTATTATATTCATTTAAACCTGTTTTACTGAACAGGAGAGAATGAAGAAAACAGATGACAAAAAAAAAAGATATTCCTTATAACTCAGTGAAGCTTGTGCAGCACTGCAGTACACAAATATCATTTGCTAGATGAACATACAGTTTCTCTGTTAGGTTTGTGATCTCTCTTGTAGTTACTACTCATTAGGACTGAAACATAAATTTCAGATGAGAAACTGGCAAAAAAATGAATACATCTAAGAGATGGAAAAGGCAAAGGAGCTGAATTGACTGAATATATAACCTGTTTTTCCACTAGATGCATTTTAATTACATTTTGCAGATGTTTTTCTGAATCTTTTGCCATAGCATGTGAAATTAATTTCTGAGGGGGAGGGAACACAAGAGGAGTTTTTCTATATTTACATGTTAAAGAGTATGTGCTGTCTAGGCATGGTAAAATGCTTTCTGCTATTAAGAGGGAGCACTTTGCAGGAACAGTACACACCAACACGCAGCCCTGAGCAACTGGGAAGCAACTGCATTCCTGTGCAGTGGGTAGACACATAGGCACAAACCAGTCCCGGGTCCTGAACAAACTCAGAGTCTCAATGCAGGTTGGATTCCCACGCTTGTTCCAACAAATTGCAATCAAAAGCTCAAAATGCTCATTTCCCTGCCATTTTAAAAGCTTAAAGTATTTCTCCAATACTTAGAAAAGCTACATTCCAGCAACAAATGGATTAGAAGAATATATATATATATATGAAACTTTCTTTTCCATTACCTATCTCAAGCAGTTCTTTGACTTATTGTGAGGGACAGCCAAACAAGATAAATGTGCAGCTCTTCTCTTGAGGTGCAGGCAGGAGAGACAGTCCAGTGGATTTCGTGGGGTATTTTGGTTTTAGGAGTTCAAAGAATACTTTCTTCTTCAAAGTCAAATTTTACCACCACCGGCCGGGTCAAGTTCCACTTCTTATTTTGGTTCCTATCCTCAATGAACTCCTCGTAAGGATCTTTCTTTGAAATGGCTTTCTTCGAGCGTACATAACCAAAAAAGACAGTTAACGCCAGGAAAGAGTAAAACAACATGACAAAGAGGATGAAGAAATAGGCGTTGTCATATGGTTTGTATTGTGGCTCTTTTTGTTCTGTAGCGTTTTTCCTTGTGTCCAGGTTCCTTTCCAGAAGTTGCAGAACACATTGCGAGATGAGAGAAGCTAAAGCTGTTCGGTTCATGTTGGGGAATTGAAAAGCACGTCAGAAAGCGCCGAGGGGAGCGAGCATCCCAGGGGCCCAAGCAACCTCTTGCCGAAGTGGGAACTTCACTGGCTTTAACAGGAGTCGCATCTGGCCTGGGATTCTTGCCTCTTTTGGTAAGGAATGCTGTTGCGCACTTTTTGGGTCTCAGTCATTTGATAATGAGGCATTTGGCTGATAAGGCTGCCCTGCCGGTGAAGTTAAGTCTATTAATAATACCAATAATGGAGCAAATATTTGCGGGGTGCATCTGCCAGGCTCCTGTACATGTGCAGTTCCCAACCTCTCTCTCTGTCCCTCTTTACCCTCCTGCCCCCACTACATTTGGGGAACAGATCTGTTCAGGACGCAGAGCAAAGTGATTTTAAAGGCACCAGCAGGACGTAAGGGTTTGGAGAAAAAAATAAAATAAAAAACAAATCAACAGCAAAAGAGGAAAAACAGAAAAGTTCAAGAAGGAGCTTCTTAAGCCTGTCTGCAATTGGAGGCATGTAAACAATCTCACGCGTTTTCAAACAAGCCCAGTACCCTTCTTAAATGCTTTCTCTCAGCATCCAAAAGGCAGGTCCAGATTCTGACACCTTCCACATAGTCCCTAAGGAAAAAGCTATCAAAATAAACAGCCAACCTATAGAGTAAGCCAGCATTCAGGGAGAGGAGAGAAAAAAAAAAAAAAAAAAAAAGGCAGTGTTGCATCTAATCTTAATGTTGAATCTAAGTATTGAGGTGTTATCATACACTGTGTCATATCCAAGAAATGACACCAGCTTTTATCTTTAAATTAAATGTGAACTAATGACTCTCGCAAATATGAAAGCCCCAAGCTTAAATTGGAAGTTTAATGTGTAAAGTATTGTGTAAGGCGTAAGCATTAGGGCTGGTAGTTTGTAACTGCATGCTACCGCAAATACAGACCATACTGGAAATGCACAGTTTTCTGTTTGGATATTATTCTTGTGCCTATAAAGGTGTTCTGAAAAATTAAACACTTGACTTACAGACAAGTGGACTACGCTGAATATTTTCAGATGAGGAGCAAGGGGGTTAAGTCTTCTTCAGTGTGGTTTGTCACAGGTCATGTCTACTTGCATGATAATAGCAGAGCCCTGCTCTGTGGATTCCTGCTTCCTATTGCATTTTACAGGCTAGGTCACTCTAAAGTAAATTGTTGTTTTACAAAGCAGTGAAACCTTATCTCGCTACAGAGAAGAAAAAAAAAAAAAAAAAGAAAGAAAGAAAGGGGAAAAAGGAAAAAGAGGGGAAAAAAAAGCCTTACTGCCACAAACGACAATGCCAGCTGTTTCTTTCTGTGATCTGAATTCTGGGGAGTAAGCGCCACGACTTTGAAGTGGAGAGCACATCACCCGACTAGCAGTTTGCCAACTCTGCACTGTTTCTTTAGGCCTGACCCCCTGAACTGATTGTATGATGACTAATTCACATGCTAAGATTGCAGTATATCAGTATCACTAAACAGCCTGCATTTGTCATTAAGGGTTTCTTGTAAAAAGAAAGATGAAAGTGAAGTCTGTAATTTTATATGAGCAGCAGACTATGCTATAAGTACATTTAGAATATGCAACGTCTAGAAGTAATGTTTATCTCCACATTTTAACTATTTGTTTTAAAATCAGCCTTTAAAAAAAAGGGGGGGATGGAAGAAAAAAGAAAAAAAGAAAAAAAAAAAAGGAAAAACTCCCATAAAGAGCTAAAGAGCTATGCCAAATCCTGTTCTTGGTTAGGACTAAATTGTAAGAGAGAGAGAGAGATCTTATTCACCTATTCTTGGGCTAAGGAGAACAGATCGGGGACCTGCTCATATTCCCACTCAAGAAGAAAAAGCTTTATCATGAGTTTAACTAAGAACAAGGTACATTCATTAAAACATAAAAGCCTTCTCAGGAACTGTGTCCAATTTATACTTATGTAACTGAAAAGGGATTTTCATTTAGGTTTTGCCACTTCTCCAGAAAATATTAAATAAATAAACAACACACACACATACATACAACCACCAGTTCACACAGAATCTGCTTCAGCAAGAGGCACATGCAATTCTTCATAAATCAGATTGGACACATGGTAATCCCTATAAATTTCTTGCCTGACAGAGAAAAGCATGACTTCTGTTGGCCAGGTTTCTGGGAATTTTTGTTTTGGGCTTGTTTGAGTGCATGCACATGTAGTGGGGGTGACCCATGCACAACAGTAGAAAAACAAGTGACCAAAAGCCAAAACCAAATACAGATAAATTTGCAGGGAACAGTTAAGGGTTCATCATGAGCACACAATACCACAGCACCCTGCTTCTCGAAACACAGCAGTTATTACAGCACTTAATTCACATCATAGTCTGTAGTGAAACAACCACCACGAGTGCCTAAGCAATCACTTCTACTTCTTCTCAGAGCCACAGAGGGATGGCACGAAGACTTGCACTTGCTCTGCCCATCATCCCAATACCCAGATCCACGCTGGCCCTTGCATGGGCGCTCCATCACTGCATCAATACCAGGCCACATGTATCAACACCCTCGTTTCATGGCAGGAGCTGCTCACCAGCTCCATAACCAGGTACAGTAAGTACAACTCTATACCTTCTTTTTCCAACATGCCATAACCATATACATCCTACCAGAGGAGTAACTCCAGGTCACAGCAAGTCACTATTACGTGTGCTACTATATTTCATCATTTTACAGGACTACTCATGGAATAAACCCTCACACTACATAAGAAAGGGTGATACACAGGGGAAACTTGCAGTCTTAACACTGACCACCTGAGGAAGGGCTCAAAGCCTCCATAGGCACATGCACAAAAAAAATACCAACAACTGCACATACCATTGTACTGTGCATGCAGGTGTGTTCCTGGGTAGAATGGTGCCACCACAACCCCCTGACCAGCCATGGAGGACATCACACCAGCATCACCACCAACTAGGCAAGGCAGACATGCTAGGAGAGACCTGGGAAGCAACTCATCACCAAGCTCAGCTGCAGCTCCCTTCCTGAAACCCTCCTGCCACACACACCTGCATTGCATCAGAGGGTAAGACCCAACCACAAATCAAAGCGAGATGCTCCTTCACTCTTCTGCTCCTTTAATACAGCCCTGTGTCATTGCTGCTCAGGTATTTCTGCACACTGCTTTTTGTAAGTTGAGCACATTAATGCTCTGTTAAGCTACACAAACAAACACAACTTTAAAGCTGGCTGCTCTCTCCTTTTTTTCCCCCTCTTCCCCACCCCCTAAACAGCTAGGCGTACATAACGGTGCTTTGAACAGGATCCTAGAGAGCTATTTCCACAAAGTGATCCAATTCATTTTAGAGATGTAAGTACAGAATTCTTAAAATGATGTGGGGGGCAGGGGGACAATGAGTGAAGATTAAAAAGAAAGTAAAAGATTAAAAGGAAAAGGCCATAAGAAAAACTCAAAGTGGGGGGGAAAGATCAAAAAGAGGATTAACCATGTTACTTGTTGTTCTTCAGAAATTAAAGAAGTATGGAGGATAAGGAATTTGTTTCCTTTTGGCCCTAGAAAAATGCCAATTATGGTAGCTAAATTGCCAGGATCACATATCAGTATGCTTTGGAAATGTGAGAAATGGATGGGAAATATAAACACAGGGCAATAGTTTACAGTTATGTTATGAATTAAGCCACAAAAATATCAAGATTTAGTCACCGAATAAGCTGCCAGAGTTAATCTTTCCTGATGAATTTGAGCAGAATCAGAATAGAAGCAACAGAACTGTCATTTCACAGATCCGAACTGCCCCGTTCGCTCATCGTCGGTGTCTCCTGGCCCTCATGTGCCTACCGCTTCCACCAGAATCAAGTGAGGGGGCCTGGATATGCACGGGCTGGAGCTGGAGCTCCTTATCCGCTGCCTGCGTCTATTTCAGAAGGGTTTTTTTAAAGCTTTGGGCCAGCAAGTGAAATCCCCTGAGTTTATGTTTTGCAAGAGAACCTGTGATTCGCTGGGGCCCGCTCCTCCCTCGCACGTGGGCAGGCATGGAAAGACGCTGCCTGAACCAGTGGTGGCAGTGGCAGCCATCCTGCGGCACCCGGCAGTCCCCACGCAGCCCCCGCATGGAGGTGCTCGCTCACATTGGTGCCTGCAGCCGAGGGGCACCACCATGGGGGCCCTTCTCTGCCACCTCGGCACGGCTCCCGTGTGTGCCGCCTCTTCGTCCCCAGCACACGGCCTCGACGCAGGCACTTGGGGAAAGCCTGCGTGTTGCAGCACTGTGGCAACTGCAGCTCATTTCTCGCCAGCATGGGACATTTTGCTGCACTCAGGGTTCCCTCCAGCCCCAGTAGAGGCCATTGTGTCCACTCAGGTCTCCCTCCTTCTATCCCCAGCTGGTGACAGCCATTTTGCTCTGCTCCAAGTTCCCTCTATCTCCAGTGGTGGCCATTTTGTCCACCCAGGGCACGCTCCCTCCCAGGGGCGGCCATTTTGTCCACCCAGGGCTCACCTTGCCCAGCTGGCAGCACTGTGGCCGCTGCTCCCCGCTCCGCGCGTCCTCCCTCAGCAGTCCACGGGATCAAAAAACACCTGAGGGAAAGAGGGACCCCACGTATGTGCCTGTCTCACGCAGGGGCCTGTGCGACCGCAGTGCTCAAAAAGAGCAGGCCAAAGAGACGACTCGCAGTCAAGACAGTGCTCCCAGTGACGCGCAGGGTATTGGCCCCACGGAGGGGCAAGAACCAGACCAGGCCCAGTCTCCCGCACGGCTGATAATCCTCGTTAGCCCCAGAGCCTCGCAGCTGCCGTCACCCCTTCGTGCGAGTAGGCACGGAGGGACTAAAACAGCATTTCAAAAGCCTCATACACCTCAAAATTTATTCCTGCAATGACTACAGAGGCACTCATATAGGCAGGACGCTCCAAAGAAGATTTTTCCACCTCTGAATTGGAAGGTTACCAACTATTGTGGGTTAAATGTGCGGAGTGCATGCACTAGTCATCTTTGAAAGGCTAATATTTAGCCTATCTTTTTTATAGATAGGCTGCATCCATTTGAGATTATATATATATATGGAGAAAAAGAAATGAAGTACTTAAGAAAAATAAAGATAATTGTACAAAGGCATTGGAAAGACTGAAAACATAGTGATATAATTATAGGCAGCGCAGGAAAAGATGTGAATCTGAGTGCTGAAAGGAGCCGAGCGAGGGGAGAGACAAGTGGCTTAAAATTTGCTAATGGCCTAAGGGACAAACTGCACTGCTGATGAAGACACCGAACAGTTAATAAAGCTCCTGAACTGTTTCCAATTCTCAGACAAGGAAGCAATACTTTTGCTCTTATCAGCAAGTGCTCTTTCATATTTGTGTATCAAGCTAGCTTTATTAAATTATTCAGCAAAGGTCAAATGTGATTTGTCTTCCTAGTTTTATTATGATTTTTCGTGACATTGCCTGAGTGGTTGAATAATAAACAGTGTGTGTCAAAAAGCTACAATGCCTGAGATATCCACAGGCACTCTGAATTATAAACCCGTTTGGTCATCAGTTCTGAGGCAACATTTATGCATTAAACAAAGTTTCAAATTATATGCGAACAAGGCAATGTGCTCCTCTTGGAAACATGACAAGGGAGCAGAAACAAGCTCCATATATATATATATATGTGTGTGTGTGTGTATATGCATTTATATACGTGCACAGACACTGGTTTTGAAGCCTGCTTGTATGATAAATAGTAGGTTTTCAATCCTACCCCATCCTTGCTGGCTGCCCCACTAGCTGAAGACCTGCTAAAGCGTTTCACTGCTTTTCGTGGATGAGAACTTCCCAACCCACAATAACGTGCCCCAAAACTTTGCGAGGGAATGTGGAATCAAAAAGCCAATATATCAAACCAACTATTTCCTACAGCAACAGCAGAAACAGATGCCAATTTTTATTATTTTACTATAGATGAAGATCTTAAACAAATTCAAATAAACGCTACAACTCGATATAAGTGTGTGCAGTGAATAATACTATGTTATTTGGTATGTTATATTATTATGACACTAGTGTTATTACATCTAGTGTTATGTGTAGAGAATAAACTAACTCACAAGACTTTTTCAGGCACTTCCGAATTAGCATTGTGATGTTGTTTATGAACAAAATGCATATCAAATATAAATGAATAAAAATTTGCAACCAGGTACAAATTTTCACATTCCAGATTATTTTTCTTCATCCAGAGACAATATCTAGCAGTCATTGGAAGAACCAAAAGAAATTAAACATGGGATCTTGTAATCAGGATGCAGGTTTTCTTACAAAGACCAGCGTAGGGAATAATACAAAGAGTTTTATGAAATCAAGATGATCTAGGGTTTTGATGGTCTCATTGATATCGCTTTGAATTAATTTCTTGTCATTTTAAACAAATATCTCTCAGTAATCTACTTTGAAGACTTTAAGATCAAAAGACTTTACACATAGAAAGCACTGAAGACTTTCATGGTTACTAACAGCAGAAATTTATGCTTTACACATTAGCAGCAAAAAACAGCCCTCTGACGAGGGAAGCTATTTCTTACATATACGAAGATGTATCAGTCAGGGTTCATATGCAAAAGAAACTGTACCAGGTAGTCTGTCATGCTACTTTTGAAAAAAAAATACAGTGGCATCCATGCAAAGTGGATGGAAATAAGCCATTAAAAATAATTAATTTAGTGGCTTATTCATTAAATAACACTAGGCATGCTCAATAATAATAATAACAATAGATACTAGCATAAATATATGCCAGAATGCCCATAGTGGATATTTCGATGGTGTTTGGGGAAGGATTATAAGTATGTAAATTAAAAAAAAAAAAAAAAATCAAAAGTTCACAGTCAGACCAGTTTTCATAACTGAGATGGACAGTTGATTGAGCTGCTAATATTATTTCCTTCTAAAATATGCAGCCTCCAAAAATTGGTCAGGGGAAGGATCCCAAGATCCATTTTTTCCGTACTCTCAGTGAATATTTTGGGGGCTTAATCCCTACAGAACATTCTTCCAAGAAGACTTCCAATTGCGTTGACTGCTGTACCAGTAACAGCCTAATCTCACTGTGGCTTTCAGTGTGTTTAGGATTCATAGTGCTGGGTAAGGGGGAAAAAAAAAAAAAAAACACCACTTTCAGCCTTGATTTCGGTTTGCAAGAAAGTATCAACATTACCAAAAGTAATCCTTCGGGATCAAAGATTCTCACAGCACACCAGCGCATGGAAAGCTACACCTAGTCCCCCTGACTTGGACTCCTTGTTTCATGCAAGGAACACTCATTCCAGGTCCCCTTCTCCAAGGAAGGTGTACAAGGTTGCTGGGCATTTTTCTCCTCGTTTGCCTGTAACCAGGCTCTGCTGCCCCACATTAACCTGTTAAGTGAGAAAGCGAGGGGAAAAGTAGTGGGGAAAAAAAGAAAAAAAAAAAGAGAAAAAGAAAATAGAAAAAGAATAGAGGGGAGATGAGAGAGAAGAGAAAAAAAAAAAGAAAAAAGGAGAGAGAGAGAAAGGGAAAAGGAAAAAGAAAAAAAGAAATGAGAAAAAGAAAAGAAAAAAATGAGAAAAGAAACAGGAGAAAAGAGAAAAGTAAAAGAAAAAAGAATAAAAGAAAGAGAGAGAGACACAAATGAACACTAAAAAGCAGAAATACAGTTTAGAGCAGGGAGTGGATAATAAAAGACCTCTGTTTCACTTGGCACTAGAGCTAAAAGTATGATAGAGGAATGTAACTCTGAAAGAAAAAATGTTTTTTTCCCCTCTATTTTCAGGATGTAGCTGTCCTAGCTGCTTCCTTACAGACGACCAGCAAAGGACAGCATTGCTCTGGTTTGTCAGGAAGGTGCACGGGTACCGATACCATTTGGAAAACACCCAGGCAGTTGATGCAGCAGCACAAAGCTGAGGGGTGTGTTGGGGTACCCAGACACGGGCGCTGCCGGAGGCCACCGCAGCCACAGGGTATGTTCAGATACACTTACATGATACATAGAGTTTGAGTTGAAGATAACATGGTTTATTTCTTCATGATATTCAGATTAAAATGTATCAACGTATTTAGCACAATACTACATTTTAGGACAAAATCATCAGTGCTTTGCATGTCTTCATAACTGTTTATTCATTATAAATAGTAAATATTTACTGAACTTTTTACATGAAAGACGTTTTTTTTTTACAACACATGTGTTGTCGGTAGAGGCTGCAACACAAAGATAGCATTTCATTTTTCCATCACCCTTAAGACCAATGTGTGAACTAATCTCTGTACCGAACCTAATCTAACTCACTACCTCATAGTCCTTAATGCTAGAAGGAATGTATTTGTGTTCTGCCTCCCTCTTTGTTCCTAGAATAGAGAGAAATAAATAACACCGCCTTCCATCTTCCTGTTCTTCTCAACATCACAAAACACAAATTTATTGACATTCTAAAATGTCACGATACAAACTTCTTGTAAACCTTTTTCCCTATTATTATTTTCTATAATGGATATCACTGTATAATTTAAACAAATGTATCAAATACAGGACCATTTCTGTTCAAGTCCTGTACATAACCAAAAATATGTAAACGTAATCGTGTTTTCATACTGTTTCCTGAAAATGACCTTTAAATCGTGATTAATAAGCTGGATTGTAGTTGTCCAGCACTCTGCAATGGTTCTGTATTTTATCATCAGGAATTATGCAATGCAAAAATAAAAGTACCTGCAAAAATATAGTTCTGATTCTATCTATATGACTTTGGATGATCCCAAAGTTTGTGTGAGGTACACAGTATTGCACATTGTTAGGCAGTTGTGAAAAATCAGAGTCAACGTTGTTGATTTTTTCCTTGTTTGTTCCAAAACATAGCATGGACTAGGAAAACTCCACATACAAAAAGGTAAAAATCTGGTTTTCATGTTACACAAGATCTCGTTTGCTGGTTAAGCAAAACTTCTAAGTGACATTTATTGACAGTATGATTACAAACGCATGGCAAGATAACCAGCAAGTTACTCTGGAGGCTTTTGCACTCATCCTAGCTTCTTACAGACAGTGACATTTCCTCTTGATGACCATTTCCAGTGTGTAAAGTGAAGGAGATTCTGTTGCCCACGCGTCAGAAGCTGAGCAGGTTTGCAGTTAGACTAGACTCAGCATCGGTTGTCAGATGAGTCAGAGTATGCAGAGCTCTACTAATTTTCAAAATTCTCTATTTGTCCCTATCAATGCACATTAATTTCAGCAATAAAAAAATGGAATGTTTTGCCAGGCAGTGATATTAAATACTGCTCTGTTTCATATACCCATTTATACTGAACCATGTTGCATTTGTTTATTCGTTATTGCTTTTGGCCTTTGTCTTCTGTATAATTTTGCCCAGCCTTCAAAGAGGTCTACTAAAAGCAATGACAGGAGAGAACATAACAAGTCTGCTTCTCTCATTGGGATTGCCCCAGTTTAGACTGCAGTGTGGTGAGAAGATCCCTCGTATCCAAGCATTGGAGTGAGACTGGAAAACAGGACCAGCTTTAACTTGAATTGGACAGTTCATTTATGCAATATCTGGCTTCAGATAATGAAAGGCACCTGCAAAAAAGCAAAAGAAGCTTTTTAAGTCATGCTATGACAACCTCACAGCATGGGGCCATGCCAACTACAGGTTGACATTGTCATATTTAATACTGATATATCAAAGGAAAGAGACTAATATTTTTATTCCTAGGACAAGTTTGACAAAACTCTGTGTATCTGGGATTATATACTATAATGATTCTTGAGCTGACCTCATTAAGAACATGTGTTTCTAATAGTGGAATGCCAGTGGTTATTTCATTTTGGACAATCCTTATGTTTTACCTAATGGCAATCAGGTTTCATGTCTCAACAATTAATAACATCAAGATGTTGTTGACATCATTTAAGAAAATAATTATGCAGCAGAAATCTTGCTCGAACAATCAGCTATCTCAGCAGCGCGCTCAGCCCTGGTTTAGTGGGGAGCAGCAGTGGAGCGTTAGGACCTGCTCTCATCATTTGCTTTGCTGCCGCAGAAGGCAGAGCCGCGCGAAGGGCTGCGCCGCGGTGCCGTACTCACTTTGTCCGTACTGTCCGTACTGGTAGCCGGTGACGGGGTCCATGCTGTAGCCCGTGGTGCTGTAGGTGGGCGGGCAGTAGGACTGCGACGTGGGCAGGCTGTCCAGGCTCTTCATGTGCTCGAGCCGCTGGCTGCAGCTGGCCGACACCGTGGTGGTGGGCTCGAGGCCCCCGGTTAAGGGGGACAGGGCATAATCAGTTTGGGGCTGGTGAGGCACCCCGCCGTGGTTGGTCAGGAGTCCCATTACCTAAAATAAAAGGTGTAATAACACAGTTAAAATACATGAAGGCCATATTGCACACAGAGCCACAGACATACTGAACACCTATCAGTTATTTCCCGAAGATAGGTAGACTTGCTGTTCAAGCGATGCTTTGAGTACCTAATCGAAAGAAGGGTATCATTTACAAGAAGAAAGGAATGAAGCAACAAGGAAAGAAAAAAAAAAAACTTAAAAATTTTAGATTGGCAGCTCTTATGGCCCATGGGTGTTTGTTTATTCCTCATAGTCTTGATTATAAGAGACAGAGAAACAGGTGATAGTTCTTCAGCCACACTCCTGCCATTGTGCATAGTCTACAAATGCAGGAAAGCTGTGAAAACGCTCACACAAATAATTGTTCTGAGGACAATAATCACTGAAATTAAATGAATTTGGAGGGCATCACAGAAATGTGACTGATCAACGGGAGTAACAAAAAACTGGAGCACCCAGGAGAACAGGCAGAGCTGCGAAGGGGCAGAGCAGATCAAGCTCACGCTGCTGCTGCATGCGCTGTCTGCCAACTCCCTAAAAGTAGAAATAACCAGTCACGTTTTTTTTCTCCTCCAAATTCGATCCTAAAAAGTATTAAAATTTATTGAGATTACTGTACTTTTTTTCCCACTTTAGAAACAACAAATATTTTTCTCATCCCTTTGGAAAATTACCTCTTCCTAAAAAACATAGCATGCTTAATGATCTGGCATTGAGTCAGCAGGACACAATATTTGCTAAGTTAGAATCTGTTCACTTCAGACTGAATTAATCTTCATCCTTCAAGATTAACACTAATGGTCTTAAAAAAATCCACACAAAAAAAATCTTTCATTTAACTATTACTTTAGAAAATTTTTACATTGGCACAAGTAGCATGGTTTTGACTATATTTTAAAATACACATGGTTTTATCAGAAAGAAGTTTTCAAACTTAAGCAATTAGATCAATACTACCTCAAAAAATATACTACTTAAAGTAACCAACCTCTTTTTTGCATAATGATTTCAATAGAATAGATCCCCCAACAACATTGTTTGAACATTGACAGCAAAAATGTGAATGCAAGATTTTTTTAGCAGTTGTTCTAGAGATAGAGATTAGCCTTGAGATTTAAACTTGTAACCAGACACTGCCTCAAAATCACCCAAATTTCAGTAGCATCCATATCTCTTGTTTTGGCTGGGACCAACTTCCAGGAGATTTATCTTCTCTAACGAACAAAAATTAACATTTAATGAGTTTTAATTTAAAAGTTTAAAATTAACCACACTAACACAAGTCTTCAGGCATCTTTTTATTAAATACGTATGTGTCTAACAACTCGGACACTTTTAAGACACTTTGAGGCAGAGAAAACTGAATTTGAACAGTAACCATCTCCTCAGAAATACCTCCTCCAGAGGCCTTAGGAATCATCCTGCAGTTGATTAGTATCTAAATAATTAGATTTTTGGTCATGTCTGTTTTGAAAGCTATAAGAGAAGTAGCCTCGAGGCAGGAGTCTTTCGTATGGTATGTGCCATGACCTTATCACCCATACACGGAGTTACAGGAAGGGCAGAGCTGACTTTCACCTAATCAATTAGAAAGCCATTAATGGGCCTGCAATGTTCTGCACCCTCAGCTTAGCAGCGCGCAGGAGACACGTGAAAGCTCAGGTTTTGCAGGTCAAATCTGCTGCTGCTATGAAGCAGTATAGTTCTAAATATAATAATTAAGGAGTAAGAGAAATTCAATCAGTCCATACACCATCTAGGTATAATATGTTCTGGATTAGCTTGGGAAAGCTGAGATGACACTTGTCACCCACACTGACATGGGTCCCAAAAAAGGTAGCAAGAACAAACAAGAAAAGGAAAACAAGGCCTGATCTAACAGCTAGGGCCAAATGCTGCTGTAACTGCTCAGAACAACTCTATAAATGCCAGAGATCAGGTTGTAAGGCTCTTGGTTACATGATATGTTTTGTTCTCAATTAAAATAAAAACCACCCTGAAATGCTGATGTGGAGGCTTTGAGCTCATATTCAACGAACAGCATATACAATTGATAAAATTTTATGTTGTTAGAAAACAACATGGCATTTAGGAACAAAAAAAAAAAAAAAATACAGTGAACTGCAGCCATCAAACTGCAGAAACAGTTTTGGAGAGCAACAATCCCAAGTATTCATTAGGCCAAATAGCCCTAGCTGGTGGGATCAGCTTAACATCCCTAGACGAAGATATGATCCAGAAAGAGGAGGAGAAATTGAATGATGAAAGCTTTCAAAACGTGTAAGCAACATCTGGTCCATTATCAGCTATTATAAAAAATACTTCTATTATCAACAAAATAAAGGCTATTAAACTGAGAAAAAGCTTATTCCATTTAAATGAAACATTATGCCTGTTAATGCGGTTGGTATTTTAGGATGTAGGACCTACCATAGGCATAATAAAATTCTCATATGTTTTAATTCATTTACGCATGCCTGCATTTAATATGCTTTGTGACCATGTCTGCAATTAATATGATTTATGAGAAAAGAACATGTGCAGTATTTTGGGGGTACAGTGATACATTTTTCCCCCTCCTGTGAATGAAAGATTTAATGAAACAGCTCAAGGAAAATTGTTGGCAGTTAACGTATTAAGTTGAACTGACAGAATCATGAGTAAACTTTAGTGGAGTTAATGATATCCTCTTATCTGACCCTGACACATTTGCAGCATGTAATTTACAGAAGCTCTGTCCAGGGAATCCTGACAAATGCTCCTAACGATGTCAGGGCAATGTTCCATTCTAATGGGAAGCAGATGTGGGTCAGATACCCTCATTCATCACTAACACTGAAAATTTCAGCCTCCTCCTAAGATGAATGGCATTACCTGCTGTTAACTCTTTTCACTGTAGAAAAATCTCTCAAAAGCAAAATATTGTACAAAAAAGGGCACTTGAAAAGCCTGATTTTACTGCATTGGAGCAAGAGGTTTTTAGGAAGTTGATTAAAATTAGTTAGCTACATGGATCTGTACCTACAGAATCCTAGAATGATGTTGCTGGTTCTTTATATGAATATTTCTGCTATATTAAGCAAATAGAAAAAGAGAAATAAGGGTTTTGTTTCATGCCAGAAGGCAAGCACCAGGAACCAAATCCTCCATTAACATGAACAGGAGCAAATACACTGACTGTGAACATCTTGGTGATCTGACCTTCCACATACTCAAGTCAGATGAGACTTTTATCCTCATTTCACACCCCTAGACATCAGTAGTAGCTGCAGTGAAATCAGAGAAGATGCCCTGGTGTACGTCTGGAATAGTTACGAAGATCACTGGATCCTTCCGAAATTACACTTTTATCTACAGGAGATTACTCATGTTCAGGATGTTATCACAACCTGTTAATAAATTAGTCTAAGTGCTAGATCATGGAATTGCATAAGGTTATCAAATTAATTCAAAGGGAAAGTAAACCTCTAGTTCCTGGCTGCATGGAAAAACTTACAAAAAAAGGCAAGACAACTGGAAAGGCAACAATAGAAAGCCCAGAGAGGAGCGTACGCTCCAAACACATGGCTATATGAAAACTCAAAACTTTTTCAGGCTGTCACTTCTGAGTGCTTGCAAGTGAGCTTAAATTCTTAAACATGACAATATGACCTCTAACAGCTCGTAACAAACCTAAACTTGGGGTGACGTTGACTCTCACACACCTCTCCTCCCTCACTGGAGTGCACAGTTTTGTTTTCTATTAAAGCACAACAAAAAATACCTATTTTCTAAGCTAGAACATACTATTGAAATGTTTGCTGGCAAACGGCCTGAGGATCCGATCTGCAAAGCTTTTACAAGACTCCCCATGCTGAACTCAAGCTATATTTCACATTCCCAGTAGAGATACGATGAGATTTAATTCAAAACAGAAACATCCCTACAACAGCTATTGAGTGATCTTAATACTGAGTGAAAGTTGTCTGTTAAAAAAAAAAAAAAAAGATGACAGACAAGCCTTGTATTCCAACCAGAAGGGAAGAGTTGACTCATGCAGCTTCTGTTAACATATATGTCAGGCCTCAAACTTGACTGGTTAGCACTGGCTGCAACGAAAAGTACATGCTAGTTTGACCAAGGTAAGCCTGTCTATTCTGACTCAGCATTCAGCTCTTCTTTTATAAGAACATGATAACTACTAGCAGTATTTTGACAAAAATCGAGAAAAATCTCTCTAGAGAAATAGGAATTCTATTCTCAGTTCTGAAAGTAGTTGAGTCATGTGCATTTAAACTCTCTTTCAAGAGAAAGAAGAATGACACACTGCTTTCTAGAGTAACTCTGCAAAAATGAAATTTTGCTCTTTCAAACTCACTGCAATATGTTTTTCACTGATTTGTGTTGTGGTATTTTTCTTACCTTTATTTGGTCACCTAAAATACAGAGTATAATTAATGACTTGTGAGGCATCTGTGTCTACACATGACAAAGGTCTCATTCATGTACCCATCCTTAATTGAATAAATATGCAAGTATTTAGATTCATTAAAGAATTGGAACTCACCAATACAGCCAGGTTCAGTACTGAGTGTATTCTCAATAGTACAAATTACTTGTGGAAAAAGTCAGTTCTGTGGGAATTTCTGAAGTCTTCAAAACCATAAGTAGATAAGTAGATTGCCTTTTTTTTTTTTGGTCTTGAATCTTTGAATCTTGTGAGGTCAATTGAATTTTCAAAGTTACACATGAAATCACCACAAACACATTTGTTTACAAATTTAAAAATATTTTAAATCGGGAATTATACTTTATGGTATTTTTTTCCCCACCTCTCGGTTAGAAAGAATAATTAGAAAAGTTGGAAGGTGTTGAGAATGTGGGGTTAGGGAAAGCTTAGGTTTTGTTTGTAGAAGCAAAATTCTCACCTGAAAAAAAGATTTTGTCATAAAATACCAACCAGGCTTACGGCAAAAGCTCCATCTGGCATACAAAACCAAAGACTACTTCAAACTATATTAAGTTCAAGAGCAGGAAAGCTTCTGGGTAAATTACATCTTCTTATAATGCCCAAATTCAGTGCCTTGAAAGAGTCAAAAATTTAAATATTCAACTATGAATTTGCTGTATTGTTTGAGGACTGTCATATAACAAAAAGAGGTTAAAAAAATCAGATATGCACAATCCAGCTTCTTGGGGAAAAGGGGAGGCCCAGAGAAAAAAGGTAGGAGGGACATCCAAAACCTAAGGTCGCCATTTTGTTGTTTTTCAATAAACGTCATCATTACTCTTGCAAGATAACAATTATGTTGAATCTGGTTGTATCATAATCCAGAAATAGAAATAACCACGGAAAACCCCATTTGCTGATTCCCTCCCACCCTTTTAAAGAAACTCGTGCCCAGGCAAATTATATCATGTGAGTTCACTTTATTCCTCACAGAGAAATCCATGACCTCAGTCTCATGTTCTCGGGTCATTAAGAGAACAGCTCTCAAAGCCAACACCATCATATTCACAAAGATGTGACAAAGATCATGAGCTTCTCATTGCTGTGGGACTTGGATCCACTTGGATCTTCTTCTGGTGGACAATGGATTGGACAGTAAGCGGAATGGAGAGGAAAAAATATTATGGAATTAATAGTTGCTTTTCTTTCCCTCTGTCTCTATTAATGGGGAAATGCAAGCTTCTAGCTCTCAGTTCCTGTGTTTCCCTTAAAAACAGAGTTAACGAGACAGTATGAACCTGTCTCTCTTAACTGATTCGACAGCTGTCACGAGATCCATACTTCAGGTTAATGAAAACCAAGTGCTCTCAAAAGACTTGAGAAGCAAATCACTTAAGATCTATCTCACCAACAAGAGTTACAGGATAATTCTTAAACTCCGGCAGGGAAATGTTTTGACAGTAGAAGAAAGAAACCTGACACAGCTTACATTTTTACTACTGTTCACAGAAAAGTTTGGGATTTTACTTCTGATCAAGATTATTCCTGAGCTCCCGGTAATCGCATGACAACAGCAAAGCACATTAAAGGCTTCTGTGATCCTCTACATAAATGCTCAAAGCTCAACACACTTCTTTTGAAAACACAACCTTGAAAGATATTAATTCAACTCATTTAAGGAAGAAGCAAGGAAAAACAGAGCTCAGAAGTTTGTGAAGGGAAAGAGGAAAAATTGTGTCCAACAGGAGACAGATTACATACTTCATAGTTCTTCCTTCTGTAGAAAACTATCAATTACTGTTTAAGGTTGGGTGTTGCGCTGGGTAAGGGCAGGAGGCGAGTGGCCCCGTGAGCAGCAGCACAAGAGTTGTGGTCCTGACACCACGGCAGCCGGGCCCGCACCGGGGCCACTAACAGAAAGCGCATGACAAGGTCAAGGGATGCCCATGTACTCCGGAAAAGGCTTCTCCTTATCTTAAATGAAGCAGTTCAAAACACTCAACTCCTGTCCTAAAAACAAACGGTGCTCTGGTAGGACCATACACTTGCGCTTGCAAGATAAATGTTTTGACAGTCGCTCTTCTGCTTTACAGCCCAGGAAGCGGGGGGGATTGCGCTCCAGTCCTGTACGTGCTTGCGAACACATAGATGCTATTCCTTAATAAGTTTGAGTTAACAATTGGTTGTTAAAAGAAAATGTACCGAGCAACTGAAACCTAATTTGAAGAGGAAATACAATATTCCCATAAATGTATGCATGAAAGTCAAGAGGCTGCATAATAGGCATAGAAAACACAAAAATATGCAATTTACATATATTACACACTAATAATCTCTGTTCTGACATTATGTTTAAAGAGCTCCGGCTGAGACGGAGCGCTTGCAGTTTGGCCGCTTTTCCATAAAATACAAACAAGGACCCTCCTGGCTATCAGTTCCCCGAGACATTAATCACTGTCTCATTCCTGCAAAAGTTAAGCCTTTGTAGGTCTGGGAGAGAGGTTCTCTCACCACAACCCGCCAATAACGACTAAACCAGATGAACAGGGAGAATCATCAGTCATCCTGAGTGCTGCAGATCTTGCCTTGATGTTGGGAAGCGCTGAATGTTAACAAGGTGGCACTTCAGCCCCAGCACCGCCGGGGTAGCTCCCAATAAGCTACCAGTCCGCAGGACAGGTACCGAGGAGCACTCCCCTTCCCCAAACTGACCAAGACCTGTAAGTCCTCTCATTTCTAACTACACAGCCAACGTGATGCAAATAATGTTACAGCACTAGCTATTTACACTTGTGCTTGCCCTTTAACATAGGATTTGCCTTAAACAAGGGTTTTGTCTGTTGTATCCGAGAACAAACTGAAAGGAAACATCCACAGTGCGGGGAAAAAAAAAAAAAAAAAAGCCCAACAACTCCAGGAGTCTCTGTGGCAGACCCTCATTGGGAAAAACTGAACTCAAATGGAAAACAGATTTAATAAGAGTATGATCTTGTGAATCTTCACAGATTTTTTTCATAGATTCGGTGAATCTTTTTAGATTTGGTTTGTATGTTTGAGGGGTTGTTTATCAGAGAGATCGTTCTGGTGTCAGACCTTGCTCCCAACCCCCCAATAATTCACCACAAATTCAGCTTTACAAACAATATACCCAGAGCGCTTGCCTGCGAGAGGGACACTGATGGGTGGAAACATTATGCTAATTGCTCACACACCCAGATTTATTGTGGCCAAAAACCCACCAGCGAGTAAAACACCCTCTTTCCGCCTCATCTAAATTCTACGCACACTTCCAGCATCTCAACATGCCCACTCAGCAGGAAAATTCCCATTCCTCTTTCTTCAAGAAAACCCTCTGCATGGAACTCGCAATGGGCTTTTTGGCTACACCTGCTTCACCCCCTCAGTCAGCTCATAGACACCTAAGGAGAGCAGAGAGCCCTGGAGAAGCTTGACGAGAAGATCCTCTGGAACATCCCAAAATGAGCCTACATTTTACACACAGGATTGTAACATATATAGCACCATCCAACATCTTTGGCTCTTATTTTGGGTGAAAAACTTACATTACTTCACTCATGTCCCACAAATAGTTTCACAAAATCTACTTACCTGAGGTTACGTCACTGAAGAAGGATGGAAATGATTAGGTATGCACAGAGTCTAGGTAAGTTGGTTTATAGCAAGTCTCTAAATGGGCATTGAGGCTTCAGAACTCTTTTGGAGCAGCCACTGCTAATTCCAATGAATATCTGGTACTGGGGTTTTTGTTTTTTTTGAGCAGCAGAGAGATCTTTATCAGTTCATCAAGTTCCTCCTCCTGGTGCCAAGAAGCTGCTCCACATCTGATCACTGGCTGTAGGGACGCTGCCCCGTGTACATTTCCTGATAGTCGACTGAGCAGCCCCCTCCTAACCCTGTTGGTAAAAGGGCAGGAGAAGGGCAGGAGCTCCAAACACGAGGGTGGGAAAAGGTTAGAGAATTCTAGGGAAAAAAGGAGTTTCCAAACATAAGGACAGAGGCGGGTGTAAAGAAGCACAGTAACTGATTAAAGTAGTCTAATCTCTTCTGCAATCTCCTTTTGATTATATCAAACCTCTAATCAGCAAGACTTTGGGCAAAAACCTGGCCTCACTTTTTTGTCCCACTTTTGCCCAGACATCACAAGATTTCTTTACTGCTGCGCTCAACTTCTGTCTTCACAATAAAAGCTTTGTGAAAGAGAGAAAAAAAGAAAAAAAGATCCCATTTTCCATAACCAGAACCAATATGTATTTAGACTGACACTAACTACTTTTAACGGATTAATTCTGAACCCCCAAAAGATATTTATGTCGAAATTGTGAAGGACTTGCACACTATGAATCTGGTCATTTGGAAAAAAAAAGCAACTAATTTAATGTCATGGCTCTTGTTGGGGTTTGCATTTAGAAATCAGAATTCTTCAGAACAAAATCCATTCATGTCTTGTTGGAAGTATAACCATTTGTTTTCCTGTTGGTATTTTTTTTTTCCTGAGGTTTCAAACCATAAAGTTTTATACCCCACTCTATGCTATAGGAATCTGTGAAACTTAATTACATTTACTGTTACAAAAAAGGGTTTATGAACTTTTGCCTTTGGGCAAAAATGTTTATTTCATTGCCTTTGTTATTCATTCTTTTCAACTCCAGTGCCTTTGAACTTTTCAGCTGCACAGAGTTATCACCGTTGCACAGGAACCAGGAACTGTACTCGCGAGATGCAAACCACAAGTTGAAGAAAACGAAGGAGGCAAAGATATACGAGTCGTTATTTTGGCCACCCTTTGTGCCATTAAAATCTCATTTTCTGCCTATTAGAATGCCCTCTCCCTGCTTAGGCAGTGGTGATAGTCAGTGATTAGTGTGTAATTGAGTATAATTGTCTTTTCACTTTTCATTTGTGTCATTCTGAGCTTCTCTCTGTTTTTCTAACCACCGAGAGGAAAAAAGGGTAGAAAGAAGATAAAGCTGTTAAAACTCTCACTCTCAGCCTGAAGAGATTCCCGATTGTAATTATAGATTGCATGCTCTTTGTGACTTACCAGAATTTAGTGGACATCTCCCTCCTAGCACCTGGGCGAAGCTCACACTAATAAACTAAACTCTCATCTACTTAAGCTTTGATTAATAATGTCAACTTCTGACAGATGCCACACGTAGGAAAATTTAACCAACCTTTTGACACTCAATTATTGAGGCAATTTATTAACACGATCTCCTAAAAAGAGCTCATGCAAATTAGCAAAACAATTATGGCATGCATGCATTTACATATTGCCCAACAACGGGAATGCTCCAGGTTTATGTATTTCTAACTCGATTAGAGCTCCTGACAGTGTGCACAGTTCAGCCCTTGGAACTGGCCTGCAGTTTTCCCGGATCAGCTGGAAAGCCGCTATGAGGTTATTTTCGAGGGAGATTTTATTCACAGAAAAGCTACAAGATCAGAGCTCCCGAACTTCTCATACCCAGGCACGGAGCTTCAGGAAAATAGGAGTGCATTACCAACGCCTGACAACTGAATGTAAACATGAAGCCTGCATGATTACATTATAAATCACTCAAAATTAAATATAAGCTATGAGCCTTGATTCAGCCAGTAGAAGGAAAAAAATAGAGAAATATGTATATATATATATATATATATATATAGTATATAAAGAAGGAAACCAGCAAACTGAAATCATGTGGCTTGTATAAAGAATACATTATGGTTTAAATTTGGCAATTCATTATACCGTGGCCTGAGGGAATAGACTCTTTGGTTCGGGTATACAGCAAATCCTCTGTCTGAAAACACAAGACTGACCTGAGGTGAAAGGCCATTGCCAATGGCAGGGTTCATGGGATTCGCGGGCCCGGACGGAGGCACAAAGCTGTCTGTATAGCTGGAAAACCCGTGCCGGCTGCTGGGCAGGCAGTAGGCAGAGCCGCTCTCCGCGTTCGAGGGGAGGCTGCTTTGGTGCACGGTGCTCGGAGGAAGCGGCTGAGGTCTATGCACTGTACCGCTCGGATCAGACACAGCTAGGAGCAAGAGAAACATGTCGATACGTTTTCCCTCTGTTTTTCTGGCATAATAAATTCATTATGTGAGGCTTAACCCACTATAATTCCATCAGGACCTGCATCTTGGCTAAATAGAAGAGTATGTTGTTAATATTACTGAGTATCTAACTGGGCCAGCTAAACCATGCAAGAGTTCTACTAAATCACCGTTATAAAATACATTGTAAAAATAACAACAGACCCATGCATTCTTGAAGTAATTTTTAGTGGGAATATGCCATCTAGAATCAATAAACCAAAATAAAAGAAAAAAAAAAAAGAGGTAGGAGAACTTTATATTAGCAGACTGGAGGTAGTCTTCCTCCTCCTCCAGGTCACAGCACAATTCTTCCATGGTTTGTAGCGAGAGCAGTAGTGGTGAGGAAAACTTTGGAGCTTGGCAAAATTCCCTTAAAGAGAGTATAGCCTCAAAAACATCCACCAAACAGCAATGGTCCAAATCTCAAGGAGGGAGAACATGGTAACTGGCTTATATATAATCTCATCTTTAATTTTTTGTTTTATTTTTCCTTTAACAGAAAAAAAAAAAGAGTAGCCCTACTTTAAACCTCTTTTTTGCCCCAAACCAAAGCCAACACGTCCTTGGCGCTACATTTGAGTGCAAAACGCTCCTGGAGCGGGTGAGCCCCAGGCAGCCCCGGTAGCTGTTCTGCCCGAGTGCCCGTTGGCTACTGTACCTTGCGGGATGGAGGTGGGCTGGTAGGACGGCTCCGAGAGCGGGTAGGTGGGCAGCGTCGGCATGGCGCTGGGTGGGAACCCTCCCGGGATGAGGTGGTTGAAAGCCATCAGCTGGTTGGCTCCCGCCTGCTTCCTCCAGCGAGCTCGACGGTTACTAAACCAGACCTACAAATGTTTTAATTAAGCACGTTTGATTTTCATACACTTCATGTAGGTGCATTAGCAAGAAGAGCATCATGTGTCAAATGCATTTAGTGTCTGAGAAGAGAGACATAAGTAATCCATATTGGGCACATCTGCCATCAGTCCTAGGAGTCCTTGGCAGCCTCTTCCATGCTTTAACAG
The DNA here is from genome assembly GCA_013389825.1 of Crypturellus undulatus. Classification (NCBI taxonomy): domain Eukaryota; kingdom Metazoa; phylum Chordata; class Aves; order Tinamiformes; family Tinamidae; genus Crypturellus; species Crypturellus undulatus. Next base: position 20,884 of record VWPW01012687.1, on the reverse strand, counting down.
CAGCTCCCAAACCCTTCTTCTCCTTTCAAATACAGTCTCTCTGGGCAAACAAGATAATTAATAGCTATTTAATATTTGTATCAAATAATAGCTATTAAATATCTAATTTAATAGCTGTCCGTCATAACCTTATTGTGCAAAAATTAAGGTGAAAAAGAAGGCAGCCCTCCCTTTCATCCAAGTGCTGACCAAAGCTCTGTAGTCCACATTCCTCCCAGCAAGTTTTCATGTATTCATTTATGTGCTAAGCATCTCTCAAACTTAAGAGTAGATCAGAATTTCATCACAGAACTGTTCTGAAACCTGGTGTCAGGACAGGGAACCAAGCAGCTGGGGTTTGGAGCAGTTGGATTGTTTAAGTTGTGGCATAGTTTAAATTTTCCATCAAGCGATCAAGGCACCCCAGCCCTGCCATCTCCTTTCCGTCCCTGCAGGGACCTGATCCACATATCTCATGTTTTCTTTCTGGACTTTGGATCTGCTTTGACAAAACATTAAAAGGGTTTATAAAAAACATGACCATAGCAATGACCCCAACTCTCATCATTGCATTTTTACAAATAAATCCACTGAAATTCTGATCCCCAATTGTTGTAACAACACATTTTTGTTATCTAGCACAGCCTTGTCCTTCTCACACAGTGACCTGGGCTTAAAACAAGTGAGATCCAATCCAGAGTCATAAGGGTTGGGGATTTGGTTTCAATGCCTTGTGGAAACAAAAGCAATGAATAAATAAGCTACTGCACTTTAGATGCTCAAAACACAACATTCTTACACAAACAGGGTTGTCTTGGAAGAAACAAAATCTGTTTGTATTAGTGTAACATGTATAAACTAAATAATTGTGCTGGGTGTTAGGCAAATGCCTACACGGACAGAGTAAATGGAGGTGGTTTAAGTAGCCCAAGGATTTGAAAGCAATGCTCACTTTCAAGGCACATTTATATTAGGCTCCCTGGTTTCTATGTCACTTTCAAAGATGGAATGCAAATCACATAGCTGATTTGGGTCAAAAAACACCACTACTGTGTTCAGCCAAAATTTACATCTCTGAAGGACTCAAACAGAAATGAATTGAGAGCAGACGGCAACAAGACTTTTAAGGGAAGTATTAGAGAATGCAGTTTTCCAAGCATCTAGATTTGGGCTGACCAGAAATCACTCAGCAATATAATATAAAATGTTATCTTGCATTGGCAGGGAGTGGATTAAGTGACTTCATAGATTTCTTCCATCTCTATTTTCTAATATTTAGATCTTTCTTTTTATTATCATTTTTCTTCTAAGTAGTTTGCAACTGGTCATGCCAACATCTTGTTTTGCTGATCTCAATGGGATATTCTTTAAGAGACGTATTTATTCACTTGGGAAACACAGCGGTCTAATGAGCCTTGACGTTTCCACCGCCCAGTCACAGACACAGTGCGTTCTATGTGCTTTTAAGGGAAAAAGATCTCTGAACCAACAGCATGAAACGTCTGAGATGTGAGTTTTGCAGGAAACCAGAGGATATTTTGTGTTAAATACAGTCCTGACCATTGCAAGCACGAGTGCCAAAAACATACAAAGTCCCAGGGCTGATGTATTGTTGGTGACACTTCACGTTCTAGCCAAAGATTTTTTTTTGCCTGTTGCCTCATGGTATTTTTCCCAGCAACCCTCCCCTACACTCCCCACATACCCTGCAATCTGCAAACCCACGTGTCCAAAATTACAGCTGGGAGCAGCTCCCAGTGGACGCAGCAGCAGCAGGTTTTGAAGGTGGCCCAGGTGCAAGGCTGACCCCCCGCACGCAGAGGGGACCCGCTGAGGACAGGGTCCTTGCTGCCAGCATCCCCCAGCGGTGCCACAGCCTCCCCGCAGAACAGCCTGCCACGAGTGCCTGCGTGCGGGCTGGAAGCCCTGTCAGAAGGTGGCCAGGAACCGCGGCTTGTGGTGGTGGAAGACACGTTGGTTGTGATAGACAGGGCTATTCGTGTGGTGGGAACCAGAATGTTAAATAATAACTAAAACAAAAAGACCAAAAAAAAAAAATCAAAAAACTAAGCTAACCAGAGGGAATGAGGTCTCCTAACCAACTCCCAGATCCTCAATTGCCAGTTTCATTTGAAAAGTCTTTGAATCAGCCCTGCACAACCACTGATAAAACTGCTGGAAACTGCTGCAAAATATTGCATAACATGTTGAAGTATGCATTTATAAATGAAAGTGTCCCTTATTTGAGCAGGGACCAGAAAAAGACAATCCAAATAACATCCTTTCTTTCCCTAATGTTTAAAACATCTCCATGAGCCTTCACATGTTTGCAGTTGGCCAGTTTACCTGTATGAATCCTCCTTCATCCCAGATTTAAAAAAATCTGCAATTATAGAGTTATCTACCAGAAGAAAGGAAAGCTTTGTGCATTCCTAATCCTATATATAATGCAAGAGGGATAGCCTCAAAAAGAGGCACCATAATTTTTCCATAAACTACATCAGGAATGACTATAAAAATCTGCTGAGAAGTCCTCAGTGTCTCTAAACCTGTCTCACATTGCCTCATCCCATCTCCTACCAGGACTGGGCTATTTGGAGTGCAAGCTCCAAACAGAGGAGCTGAGTGCAAATAAAGATTTTCTGGCACAGCTCCTCCTTCCCCCATGATTTCTCAGTGAACACATATCACCAGGTTTTGTTTGCTACTGAGAAGAGAGACTTAAAAGCAGAGCCTGGACTTAAGAGTTTTCAAAGCTCACGAACAGCTAAGGAGTTGCCACTTCTCTCCCCTCTATCTTCTCTTGCAGACCATCCCTTCCCCTCAGCACACCAGAGAGGAACAAAGGAAAAATTTGCAAGCTTAGCACACATTAAAAGATTTTTTTTTTTTTTTTTAGCTTTTCCTCCAATATTCAAGATTTCTGAGTCTAGAGGACTTCTGTTTGCATCTGAGCCAATTATTGAGTTACTGCATCTACATAACTGAGGCTGCAATAAGCATTTTGCAAAAAGTTTATAAGCTTGTAGCAAGTTTGACATGGGAACATTCAACTCCATCCTAGTAGCCTCAAGAGAGATGTCAGCCTGAATTTTCAGGCATGTTCTTCTTCTAACCATATTTTTCTTTTGAAAGCTTTCAAGCAAAACAACATAGGATTTGTGCAAGAGCAGCCTTTTCAGAATGGGATGTACTCATGTTTTTGAGTTCTTTTCTACTGTCTCCCACTTGTTCACACAGAACAAAGCAGTCCCTTCAACACGCAGATCATGAGGAGATGGGTCTGACTAGCCAACCCCTCAACCAAGGTAGATTCCTGGGCCTCCACCAGCCACAGAGCAAACCTGAACCGGTTTCCTCTCACCATGAGCAGGCTGGGGCTGATGGCAGCTCCTCCAGCTCATCGTTGCGATAAGGCAAGCTTAGAACCTCCATAAACCTCCAACTCGTCATTTAAAAATCCCTTGCCAGAAGACGAATAAAATAACTCCCCCTACCAGTCTGAACCAAAGTCCTGAGTGCTGCCAAAGACTGCCCAGTTCAGCCAGGTCTAAAAATAAACTTGTTGTGGGAGTCATAAGGTGGCCAGGAAAAGATGCTACCCACAACATTCCTTCTGTGCTGTTTGTTACAGAAGCCGTAACCGCACATCTCTGAAGCTCAGAAAAAGCCTTTGATCTTTATCTACAGTGGGGAAAAATTCACTTCTGGAATTAGCCTTCAGATTGATTCGGTAAAAATAATCCAGAGACCTTAAGGGCCTACATAGCAACTTAATGAAGCTTTTAATGAGTTTTAAACTGGACTAGTGAGGCATTGCGTTTTTGCTCACAATATGCAAAGCCTTAACATCACACATACAAGGTCTGACATTTTTCTTTTTAGTTTCATGCTAGATCTTGGGGACTTTGAGTTTTCAAATTGCATCTGACAAATACTCCACACCAAAGTCCTTTCCCCTCCCTTCACTATTAGGAGGCTGCAATGTGCACAGTAGATCTGGGGCACCCTTGGAAGAGGTAGCGGAAGACACAGCCTTGCTGCCTTCACATGCCTCCTGGATTAAAACATGGGAGAAAGTGACAAGGCTAAAGCACAAAGGCTCTGCAGAAGGAATTGCAGTGAGCCTTAGAGCTCCTTATGATATACAGTGCTCGAGTATTTGTGACAGTTATAGTTACACATCTTGTGATCCTTGCAACATGGAGTTTGTTTCAACAACATTTCTCCCCGCCAAAGCTTTTCTTGTCCTTGGGATTAAGTGCATAGATAACATCCACAGTGTAGTGTCTGTTTTCAGTTGCTTGCAGCTTCCAAAAAATTCCCCTTGGGGGCTGAAATGTTCCAAGTTTGATCCGAGTCCAGAGTTGGCAATTTTTCTTCTCCCTTCCAACCAACTGACCAGCTTAGAAACACACATTTGGTCACTCTTCAACAGTGGGAAAGTGAGAAAATAAATGTTTTGGAGGTTTAAGAATCTCCCTTTCATGAGGAACAAGAACAGCCCTAGGGAAGGGAGGGGAAGGGGAAACACAGGGGGTGGCAGGGTGAGAAAAACAGAACTTGAGACCCGAGTGCTATACACAGGGGTGAGAACAGCAAGACCGATCTGGTTCTGGTCAAGTAAACAGCTTCCCAGTACAATATAACAACTCTAAGAAACTGGTCCTTGCTGCTAACCCCCACCAGAAAAAGCTCTGGAGAAAGAGAATTTCAGGACTCGCACAGGCTGCAAAGCTGGCTCTTTTATAGGACACTTGAGCAGCAAGCAGTCAAAGAGACCTTTGTGTACATTTTCACATAAAATTGGGTATCTCTGATCTCTGTCATACTGTTACCAAAAAAGGACGATGACTAAAAAGCTCAAATGCTACATCCGTATGGCTAGTCAGCCCGCTCCGCCTCAAGTCTCCCAGGGTTATTTCTTTTCATAAGTCTTTTATTTCATGCCCATCGTAGGTGGCTATTTTAAGGGACTATAGAGAAGTGCTGAATGCTGATAAGGCAAATCCTGTATCCCTTAATCCACTGATAAATCACTTTGCCAGGCTTCAAGAGTACCAGACAGATGGAGTACCCGAGGAAACTACCCACAGGCTGGCTTCCTACTTCAACCCAGCTCATCTCTAATCCAGAAAGGTTTTGTTCTGGTATTTTAATCACTGATTGACTGGGAACTTTCTCCCATGCTGGGTTAGGTAAAATATCCATATGTCAGAGGTACTGGGGAATTTGCAAGGCTGTAGATCATAGGAGTGGTGTGAGACAAGGTGCATCTCAAGGGAACCGGGGAAGGAATGTAAAGAGTCACAGGGTTAAAGCCACATTAAGACAGCTGTTATGTTAATGAGTGCTCTGCTTTTCTGCTAGCTGTGGGTCATTGATTTAGAAAAACATGAACAAGGACTTTTTCATTCTCTCATATCTTTCTACTGAAGCTAAAGAAGCCTAAAAATATATAGTTGAGATCCTGATTGCCTTGCTGATAGATCTTATATAGAAAGTTATCCTTATAATGCTTGTGCAAGGCTGATTCTCAGGGTTTGATTTGGTCTTTCCTGGGCCATTGACCCTATACATGGATGTTGTGTTAGCACTTCACTTAGTAAACACATTAAGAACAGATTTATGTCCCACTGAGCTCGCCTTCCAGAGAAACTCATCCATACCTTTGATTTTCTTTCATGCTCATAACAGAACACTTAAGGTTGGGGTGTGACATCTGCAAAAATATCCAGCAGGTAAAACCACTGAGTAGGAAAGTCTGGATCCATCAGGATGGGTGCCCAACAGCAGAGCCGTGCTGCAAGCCGTGTGCTTCCCTTCCGAGCTCGGAGTGGCACTCGGGAATACTTGTCCCAGTTTGCAGCACGAGTTACTCCTCCTGCAGTTTAACTTGTTTCAGGCTACTCAGATGTAGCTGAAGTGGTGAAGACCCAATAATTTGCGAGTTATTTTGTTCTGAATTAAACTGACAGTTGGGGTTAAAAAAAAAAAAAAAAAAGATACTATGAAATCTAAATCTAGTCAACTTCCTAGGATAAACTGGAAGTAAACTGTGGATACTGCACCAGTTACCCTGTTATTCTGCATGGCTCTATAGACACATTGTCCTTTTTAAAATGTTTCTCTCTTCTATTAATGCCTAAAAGAGCCAAACAGCAACAGATGTTAAAAAGCTATAAACTGGCACCACAGCTTAACTGATTCCACAGCTTAACTGATTATGTGCAGTGCTGTCAAATGCACAAAATAAAGTGGGAGAGGACCTTGTTCTGTAAGCTCTAAGTATTATATTTATGGTAGGTATGGAGCCATTACCAAAGACAACACAAAACCGTTTTCAAAGCAGATGTTGTTTTAAAGAGCTGGAAAACCCTCGTCCATACACAGCTGCAGACACCTCTGGAGTTGCAGACCTCACAGCTCCCCGTGTTCTCCCACCGCGAGCAGGAGGTGTGAGAGCACGAAGGGCTGGATGCAGCCACGGACGGGCAGGTGCCCGGGGGCAGCATCTCGACACGCACCTGCACGCGCGCCTCCGTGAGCTTGGCCCTCTGCGCCAGCTCCTCCCGCGTGTAGATGTCCGGGTAGTGCGTCCGCTCGAAGGCCCGTTCCAGCTCCTCCAGCTGCTCCGCCGTGAAGGTGGTCCTGCTGCGGCGCTGCTTGCGCTTCAGCGGCAGGTCCGGCTCCGAGTCGATGTCCGAGCCCTCCTCCGACTGCGGCGCTGAGGCTCGAGAGAGAAGAGAGCGAGAAAGTGAACTTCAGCTGACAATTAAAAAGAAAAAAATAGTCAAAAGACTTGATCAACTGGCAACATTCCCCTCGCATGAACTGAGTTGGTAAACTTCAAAAAAAAAAAGAAACAAATTGGAGAGTTAAGTGTTACATGGTGTGAATTTCCTCAACCAAGAAAAGTTCAGTTACAAATCCAGCACCTTGGCCAGACCCAAAAATATTTAAGGACCACCAGAAATCTTTCTGAGCACATCAGCTATTCAGGTTTCAGGAGAAGGCTGAACTCTTCAACTCGCCTTGCAACAGTTGGCAGTATTTGGGGAANAGTTAAAAAGAAAAAAATAGTCAAAAGACTTGATCAACTGGCAACATTCCCCTCCCATGAACTGAGTTAGTAAACTTCAAAAAAAAAAAAAAGAAACAAATTGGAGAGTTAAGTGTTACATGGTGTGAATTTCCTCAACCAAGAAAAGTTCAGTTACAAATCCAGCACCTTGGCCAGACCCAAAAACATTTAAGGACCACCAGAAATCTTTCTGAGCACATCAGCTATTCAGGTTTCAGGAGAAGGCTGAACTCTTCAACTCGCCTTGCAACAGTTGGCAGTATTTGGGGAAGCAACAATCATCATCTCAGCCCTGGCCCTTCCCCTCAACTCCTGAGCAAATACTTCATATACCTGGGCAATAAATATTGCCATGTCACAAATTATGAATTCTCATCCCATACATGCACAAGAACCTCCCTCTGTAGATATATCACTGAAACCTCACTGCTGAAAAGATTATGGAAGTGATTACAAAGGAATGGGAGAATTAGTAAAGAAATTCTCATACATAATCAGATTTTCTGTCCTGTGCATTGTTCATCCTGCTTTGTGAACAGTATTCTCCATGGTCACATTAGTTTATCTTGGTATACTTAAACTTCTCTGCTCTTCTGCAGCTTAGCAGCTGCAGCATAATCCTAGCATAATCTTAGGACAGCCCAGACAAGTGCTAAAATTCACAAAGATCTGAGCCGTGTTGCACACTCAACTCTTCCAGTTACACAAGCGAGAACTGAAATACACTGGTGGCATCGCTCTCTTCTCCAGAGATTTCACCCTTACCCCTCCTCACCTGGGAGGTTTCCCGCCCCGGACCGCAGCCGCCCGTGCTGGACCTGCAGGGTGCCCAAGGCGGGGGCGGACGGGGACGACCCGGTGCAGAGCGCGGGGCGGCCCAGCCGGACTCCTGCCTGCAAGAGGAGCCACCTAAAGAGGGCAGGCGCTCGCCAGGCATCCCAGCTGCCACGCCGGGAACTCCGAGTTAACTGCTTGTGTGACACCAACTCGAGGCAGCCCTCGCGGAACAAACCAGCCGAACGCGCCCGAGAACACAAAGCTGGAGAGAAATCACTGTTGCTCAAGCTCCAGCTAACCCCCTCCACACACTTTCATTCACTCCTAGCTGCTTTACATTATTCAATTTCACTCAAGCTGTTTGAGCTAATAAATACACCTAATCTATTTATTTGGTCTTACAGCATGATAAGGACAAAGGGCTTTTTCAGACACCTCAGCTGAAGAGTTTATGAATTTCTGGACACAAAAGAAGAACAATTACAGCCAGCCCAGAGGCTCTTCTACGAGAGCTATCTGCGTTGTCCAGGCACCAGCAGCACTTTGGATCCAGGATGCACTGAGTATCAGGAAAAACTCCCACAGAGCTCGACATCAGTGCTCTGCAAAAAGCACCCGTGGCAGCTTTGCCTGCGCACGGCCGGCATGATCAAGCCCTCCCGGTTCTGGAGAACATTATCCCGAGAACAAAGAGCTGCGCAGCCGCCCCGGGCCAAACGACTCTGCTCTGGTCCTCACCCAGCGGGCACGGTCGCATCGCTGCCTTGCTGTCTCCAGCACCCGCAGGGGGCACGGGCTCTGCCAGGTTTTGCCCATTTCTGCTTATTAAAAAAAAAAAAAAAAAAAGACAATTTACAGCCATCTATTGTTTCTCAAGACATTTTCTCACTTGGTAATCTTGCCACATTTCTCTCAACAGCAACATCAGCTTCCAGTACTACACAGGGGAGCAGTACTGCTTAATACTTTCACCACCAGCCCAGCCTAAGGGTCAGAACACACCCTGAGGAGGTTTGCAGCTGATGCCAAATTTGGGGCAGTGGGGTTAGAAATGGTCAGTTCCCTGGAAGGCAGGCCTACCGTTCCCATGGAGCCTAACAAGGAACAGCTGAATATCCTACACACTTTCACAGTGAGTGGGCTGAGTGCTCAGGCAGCACCCCCAGGCAAGGCCCTGGCAGGGTTGGCAGGCATCAAAACAAACAGAAGACCACACTGGGCCATGGAAGTCATGAGGACTAACTGTCGATTGAGCTGTATGAGCACGAGCCAAAGGCAACAGGTCAAGTCAAGTCAGTCTTGCCCTTTGCTTGGCACTTGGGAGGCCACACCAGGAGAACTGCGTCCAGGCCAGAACTGGAGCAAGTCCAGTGAAGGACCAAAGCGGAAGAGAGCCTGAAGCATGTGACGTACAAGGGAAGTCTGAAAGTGCTGGGCTTGTTCAACAATCTTCCACTATCCAGGGAGTGGTTACACAGAAGATAGACTCTTCTCAGAGGTGAAGAGTGACTTTCATCCTTTGGCTGTAAATTAGATGCAGCACAGAAATTTCTGGTTGTATATTAAAAAAAAGAAAAAAAAAA
>VWPW01012687.1:0-10243 GCA_013389825.1 Crypturellus undulatus | reverse complement strand
GAACGCGCCCGAGAACACAAAGCTGGAGAGAAATCACTGTTGCTCAAGCTCCAGCTAACCCCCTCCACACACTTTCATTCACTCCTAGCTGCTTTACATTATTCAATTTCACTCAAGCTGTTTGAGCTAATAAATACACCTAATCTATTTATTTGGTCTTACAGCATGATAAGGACAAAGGGCTTTTTCAGACACCTCAGCTGAAGAGTTTATGAATTTCTGGACACAAAAGAAGAACAATTACAGCCAGCCCAGAGGCTCTTCTACGAGAGCTATCTGCGTTGTCCAGGCACCAGCAGCACTTTGGATCCAGGATGCACCGAGTATCAGGAAAAACTCCCGCAGAGCTCGACATCAGTGCTCTGCAAAAAGCACCCGCTCACAGGGCCTCTCACTTGCGTGGCAGCTTTGCCTGCGTACGGCCGGCATGATCAAGCCCTCCCGGTTCTGGAGAACATTATCCCGAGAACAAAGAGCTGCGCAGCCGCCCCGGGCCAAACGACTCTGCTCTGGTCCTTACCCAGCGGGCACGGCCGCATCACTGCCTTGCTGTCTCCAGCACCCGCAGGGGGCACGGGCTCTGCCAGGTTTTGCCCATTTCTGCTTATTGAAAAAAAAAAAAAAAAAAGGCTTGAGGCAGACTGAAATTGAGCTGGAAGCAGGAAGGTGCTGTGGGAATTGTATCTCAAAGAAAATGCCCGAGGATGCGTGTGGACACAGCAGCCCATTCCAGGGGAGCACACGTGTGTAACATCTGCACGCACAGCTACACAACGCTCCCTGGGACTGCGCAGTGCACACAGCCACATGCCGCTCAATTTCTGACCCAAACACCCTTGCTCAGTGGGCTAAAGCCCTGCCAGAAGCCCCCAGGTGATCTTTCTAGTAATGTTTTATAAAGACTTTGTGACATCTTGCAAAGTTCCTCTGCAACCTGCGCTCACGCTGACATGGGATGGCAGAATCCAATCCCTAGCTTAATCCATCTTCATTGCAGTTTTAGATTTTATTAGGCAGTATATGAGAAAACATAAAGGCAAAACAATCACAAAAAGACTGAGCAAAGTAGCTGGGAGTCCAGGACAGTATGTCTGAGAAATACAAACATTAGTGATAAAGTAATAAAACTAAAGTAGGGAGAAAAGGCATATCCAATTAAGTGGCTTTTATAAGCACCTGATTGCATCAGTCTTGCCCTTCTCCAGGCCTGGCTACTGACCACAGATTTACTGAAAATATTGAGTTCCTTTGTCTTATCTGATCCACAGTATTAAAATCAGACCAATGTAATCTCAAACGCTAGCAGCACTTCTGTGGTGCAGTCTGTAATTTTTGATTCTTAGGTAATCTTTTCAAAGATTATTAGTTTCATGGAAATGTCTGTGCTTACTTTTCCTATTAAAAACTTTAATACATGAGAAGCCTATCAGAGTATTGGCTAGCACACAACATGAACTCCGCCTTTAAGGAGCAGTATTTGCGTTACATTTGCTCATAGAGTCACTCTGTTACCCCTTCTGTTCAGCAGTATCCACCAATCCCCAGAGCATGCCCATCTTTCCCTGGATACTACTAAACATCAGCAAAGAGGGGCAGGATTTGGGGCAGCTTCTCTCCCCAGTGCCACAAAACCAAGGCAGCGCATCCGAACCCTCCAAGCTTCCCCAACGCACACATCAACGCAGGGGAAGATGCCAAAGGCTCGAGCAGCAGCTGAGGGAGGTTTAATTGAAGGCAGCATTTAGAGAATTAAAGAGCAATTATTTGTCTCTTAACCCTGCTGACCTGCTCGGTGGCCTGAGGAAACACTCTGTCCGAACTACCACTGTCACAGGCAAAAATCCCTGTGCTTGGTTTCAGAGGCATTTAGTGGCCTAGAGTCCCATGACTTTCTAAACAGCGGGATGAGACACGTGGAGCAGAGCCGCTCGCGCACGGTCCTTCTGCACACTGCGCTCCAAGGGACGTGCTTCGTTTGAAGAATAAATAAAACACAACAACCATTAAGCCCCCTGTCCTAGGGAGCAGCACAAGGCACTTCATAAACCCGTGAGAGAAGGGTTGTCTTTCTGCAGAGGAAAAACTTTGCAGGCAGCCATTCAGGGCTGTGAAATCACCCCCTTAGGGATGCAGGAGTATTAAATTGGGCTTATTCCACCCAGAACAGCTCTGCCCTCCTTCGTGTATTTTGTCTGCCCACAGACAAGACAAGATCAGTAGAGAACCAACCCTCGCTGCGGTTTCTGCTGCCGGACGAGCTTGGTGCTTGCACTTGCTGCGTCTTTTTAGCTCTTTGCGCAGGATGAGCCCAAGGGGATCTGCTGGGGAGATGCCTAGTGAGGCACCTCTGCCCCCAGGGAGGGGGCTGCGGGGCGGGCGCCCATCACCGTGGCGCCGCGGCTCCCGCGAGGGGCGACCCGGAGCGTGTTGGCTCGGGCACGCCGGGGGCTGCCGCCCCCCGAGCGCCGCCCGGCCTTTGTGAGCAGGGGATTTCTGCCGGCGGCTTTTGTCGGGCCCTCAGAAACGGCCTGCGGCAGGGGCCCATTCGCCCGATTTCCACGCTCCATCTGTGGCATCCATCAGCGGGGCCGCGGCTGGGGCCGGGGCCGCATTGAGGGCGGCGACACCTGCCCGGCGCCCGCGGGACGCACAAAGGCGGCCGCGGGGACGGACGCCGTGGGGACGGGCAGACGGGGAGGGGGCGGCCGCGCGCGCCGCGGGGGGCACCCGGGCTCCCCCCGGGCCTCGCGCCCCGCCGGAAAGGGAGCCAGGCCGCCTGGGGCTGCGGGAACAGCGCAGACAAAGGGCGGAAAAGAGGGAAAATGGGGAAAACCATGCTGGGAGCCGGGCCCTCCGCTCACGCCAGGCATTTTCCACATCAATCTCCGGAGCTGGTTTGCTGGGAGAAGCGGGGAGCCGAGCAGTGCCTGCTCTCCCAGTGCTGGTCCTGGGGCAACTTTCAGCATCCTCCTGACTAGAACCACCTCCTTTTTGCCTCAAAACAGCATCCGCAGGAAAAAAATCAACCAGATCTCAATTCCCAAGCAAGGTCCCTGTGCAGCCGCGCTCCCCCTCGGCAAGGGCCAGGCACAGCGAGGGGCCGTTGGAGAGCAAACACGGCCTGCCAGGCCAGCGCTAATCAAAACAGCGCAAATAAACCCTGACACTCAACAACTCCCCGAGCGCCGCAACCCGCCGCGGGGCCGCAGGTTAGTTATGAGTATGGCAGGCGGCGGGGAGCAGCCTGGGTCTAAAGTCACCGCGCAGCCACCTGCGAGTCGGTTCAGACCCTCAGCTGAGCTCCGATCCTACCGAAGATAAGGCATGTGCCAAAGCTTAGAAAAGCACCCCAAATTCGAGGGCTCTGACCGCTTTTGGCAAGCAGACCAGGTTTCTGAGCCGCGCTTTCATCTGATTGGCTTTCTGTGTCTCATCATGATTATTTTTAATGAGGGAGGAAGAGTGTGGAGCGGGGGATACCCCAAATGTCCCCCACCGGGTCCCAGCCCCAGAGCTGCTCCCACGTGTTAGCAGCCTGGTGCCTCTGCTCCCACTGCAAGAAAAGAAAGGGGAAAACAGATGCCAAGAAGGCAAAAAGCAACATACAAAGTCCCAACAGATGTACTGGTGGGGTTAAAATTAAACATGCTCATGCAAGCTCCCATTTCCCTGGGAAAAAAAAAGAAAAAAAAAAAGTGAAAGTTTAGGATCAGAAAGCATATAATGAACAACACTCCATCTTGCTAAAATGCAAAGGAATACCTAGCACATCGTGAACTACAATTACGAGCAAAGGTTCTTTTAACCCTTTTTACAGTCATCCTCACTGTAACACATTTAAAAAAAAAAGAAAAAAGAAACACAGAAACGAACTCAAAAAGCAACCCTCTGTTCTAGACATGAATATCGCTCATCTAACAAGGATTAAGTCACACTTCAATTACCCCTTTGAAAACGGCTGCTATTTGCAAAGGGCATACTTACAAAAACATTGTAAATGGCTTTTTTAAACTCCACAGGCACTTCACAAAAGTCTTCAGTAAGAGAATGAGAGAAATGGGAAGAAAATATGTTGCTGTTTAAGTAAACTGATTGATAAAAGTAATTATTCGGTTAAGGGAATTCAAAAAGAGCAGCCCCGTCTCCCGCGTGGAAAGTCAGCACAGAGGGAAGACACAGCCAGAATAGTGATAAAAGGGATATTTTTGAGGGGGGCGCAGGGCATTTTTATTTTACTTGGACTGATTCACTTCGAGAAATGTGCTTTGTACAGCAAGGCGCAGAGGAAAACGGTAGCGGCAGTAAAAGGAAAAGGCCAACAGTGACTTTTATTTACAATTACCAAGAGACAGGCTATTATTGACCATATGTGCCACAATCGCCCTCCTTATCATGGGTTGGCCATCGTGTCCATTGGGAGCTGTTAATGAACTGGGTAATTGAGCTGCTGACATGTGTTACCAAAACAAAACAATAGGAAGAAGAGACAAATGAACATTTTATTTGCCAATCAGAGTAGGTTCCGCTTTTCAGAGAGCTCTGCCTAAGTAAGTGGCTGAATACATAAAACAGTGCATTGAAGGCAAGCAGATGCATGCACAATAATGGTTAACTGACAGCCTATGGCCCATCTGTGCTTAACATTTTGTTAAAGAAATTACTTGACTTGCTAAAGAGACAAATCATACAGCTGCCCCAAGTGCTGCATTATAAGAGATAAATCATTAGCTAAACTGTTTCATGCTTAAAATGACACTGCATATTAACAGTTATGCAGGGACATTTTGTCAGCACAGCTTGACACACTTATAACTTACAAAAATGTGACAGCTCATAGCTATTCAACGATTTCAGCTCAGCAGAGAATGACAACACTGTGAAAACAATTTCACCGCACAAACAATAGACAATTCATAGTCTCTTCTTCTAAAATTATATTTAATTTTTCTCTGGAATGATGAAATAATATGGAAAGAAAAAACGGCCAATATCTAACTCTTCTGCGCCATTAATCTGCTAGCATGTACTTCATTCAAAACCACAGAGCATCAAAAAGGAACACATTCCAGTTTAAATATCAAAGAGTGCATCGCCAGCACTAAGAATAAATGGCTAATTCTCAGCTGAGCATGAAAGGTTGAAGAATCTCCAGGGTGAAAAGAAGGGAAGAGGAAACGGCGAATGCAACAACTAGAAAAATCTCTTCTTACTCCACTACCTTCTCTTCCAAAGAGAGATCTGCTTTGTTGGAACAAGCCATGTTAAAGTACTTAGCAATTTTGTGCTTGAGCCTGATCCTGCACTCAAGTTTCATTGCTGTGAATTTACACAGAATATTATTACTATTTTATAATACAAAAAAAAAAAAAAAAAAAAAATGCATTGAGGATCGCAGTGCCACAGGTAGCACACGCGCTCGCTCACAGCCCGCGGCCCCAGAGCCCAGGAAATCGGCTNAAAAAAAAAAAAAAAAATGCACTGAGGATCGCAGTGCCATAGGTAGCACACGCTCGCTCACAGCCCGCGGCCCCAGAGCCCAGGAAAGCGGCTCAGGGGAGGACAGAAGACTCGGTCTAGCAGCCCAGAGCAAGCCCGATGCTCAGCCAGACCTGAGGAGCTCAACTGCACTGCTTGAAACAAACAAAAAAAATATGACATGAACTTGGCTTGATAAAACTAAGGGAGCCCTGTGCTTTTAAAGGCTTCCAGGGGGTTGGTGTCTGCAAAAGGTAATAAAGTAAATGTTAAACTTTTCCCCCAAACTCATATCTTCCCAAATCTTTTCCAAATCTTCCCAAAGGGAGTCTGATAATATGAGCCTCAGTTTTTAAGCATTGCAACATCTTAACTTCCCACTAAATAAATAAATTTCAAGAAAAATTTCCCAACTCAATATAAAAGAAGGATTTTGCCTCCTATATTAAAAAAATGGAGATAAAATACTCAAGTCCTAAAAGAGGCTGTTCTCTAGTATCTTTGAGGATTGATATTCTAAACAGCACTTTGATACAAATAATAGATTTAAGAATAAAGTTAAACCTTTCTTGAACAATGCCTTGAACATACTAAGGAATTACTGACACGTCCTAAAGGCAGTATCAGCTGATGAAATAAGTGACTGGTAGCCAGTTAAGACAGAAACATGGAACATTGGGAAAGAAATGAGATGAAGCAAACGAAGGAGTCTGTGTATAAGTAAGGGAACTGTACTATCCGGTTCAAGCATTGCCAATAATTGAGCTGTCAGAGGAATCTCGTACCAAATAGGCAATTTGGAGGCTTCAGGGAAAAACAAACAAAAAATATACATTTTTAGGTTCAATTATTTTTGGTTGTGCAACAAGAGAATACAAAAGTCATACAAGCTGATCAGACTTACCAGACATTTTAAGATGGGAAAGAAGAATCTTCAGAAACAGCGCTGTGTTACTTCACTGGATTTTGAGCAGCTTGCAGCATGGCCAAAACTTTTTTTTTTTTTTTAAAGAAAAAAATTAAACAGTACCATTGCTTAAGATAAAATAACATGAGAATGTTTAAACACTTTTTATAGGACCTGATTTAATACCATTCTTGATTCCAAAAAGCAAGGACAAAGCTACATAGTTCTACATAGTTTCATCTCTGTGACAACATTATAGGACATATATTTTGTCCTCACAAGTCTCCATGGGAAAATCAAGACTATGATTTATTTTCAAATCCGCTGCTGAAGCCAGACAGCCCCTCAAGCCTCTTTTACCCACCATAGAGCTAAACTGAATGATACTATTGTCTCCATCACTTTTATAATTTGGGACGGTCACCAGGTTCCCATACTTTTTTATTTATTTAAAATATAAAAAATTATTAATACACACTTTCCTCAACAAATCATTCTACCTTGCAAAACAGATGGCCGTATTTTTGTGGAATAAAGCCAGAAGTGCCACTGATTTTCATTTCCCAGCCTCTGACTTATCAACATCTTCTCTCCCAGCCAAACCCGTTAGTTACTCCAGGTCGCTCCCCCTTCGGCTAGCGCTGGGAGCGAAATCCCGGGGCCGCGCGGGCTGCAGTGCCGGGCGTGGGCACCACAACGCTGGGGATCGCGGAGGTTCCTTGCAGCGTGACGCAGCGCGCTCCTTCACCCACTACCGCTCCAGAGAAAGCCAGGGAGGCTGCTTCCCAAGGGAAACCCACAATTCCAGCAGCGAGGAAGACAATGAGGAAGATATTTAGTTTTAAAAACCTACAAGAGCAACGATGGCTGCTTGAATACTTAACATTAGCCAAAAATTAGTTGGTTAAAAATATTCACACTTGAATCTTCTTGGAAGCCTCACAAGACATTAGTGCAAGGGCTCATTGATGTAATCATGCGAGTGTTACTGCAAGTTGCGCTCAGTTTAGCATGTTAAATTTTGCCTTTTCTCTATCAATTTTAGCAGACTCCATTGTGGTGCTTGATATTTTGAAACTTTTTTTTTTTTAAGGACTATTAAGCATCTCTCAAAACAATCTGACTGTGAAACATCTCCCTGAGCACGACAAAAGTAGGCAGATTATTCAGCAAAGGAGCCTTCCCCTATTTTTGGCTTCGGGAAGCTCCTCTCCTCTAGTTACAGTCCAGCTGGCACAGGGATGACAGGGCAGCCCTGCCAGCCCGGGCCATCCCCCAGTGCTGCAGCACAGTTTGTTGTGATCAGACGTTTAAATTACAGTGCTTAAGCTCTTACCAAGTGTGCAATTTATTTCCCACCCTTCTCTAGCTTCAGCGGTCTTTAAATGAAGCCTTTAGGCTCCTATGTGGCACGGGAACATCCACCAGGATTTCCTTGCACACAGAGAGGAGGCACAAGGTAGATGGCCTTTGTTTCAGTCCCTCATTTCCCCAGGGAAGCCAGGGAAACAGCCTGGGCTATTTTTGGACCATGAAAAGGGGCTTGTTGTTAGATGATCACCCACGCACTGAAAATCAATGGTTTCATTAAAGCCAAGGAGTCCATCCTCCAGAAAAGAAAAGGGCAGGTCCTTTAAGATAACAGTGAAAGTGAACAGCTCTGCAATGCTTTTAACTGGCTTAAATCACCAAAATGCAAAAAGAACTCAGAAAATTTGCTTAGCTACAAATTTGGATCTCTCTGAAATCAGCGCTACTGAACTGCGAGGCTGTTGAGGGAGCTGACAGCACCCGCGTAAAGGTCCTCTTTGCTTTCCAGGGGTTCACAGCATTGCACTGGGGGAGAAATACGAGAAAAGCTGGGATCAACTGAGATACCTGATTCATAGCAAGAGATCTACAGCAAAACATGCAGCGAAGGAGGTTTCTCAGGGGAAACAATAAAAGTAGTTCTGGTTGTTCTAATTTCTCTTGAAGTCAGAAATCCTCCACATTCAAAAGTGGTAGCATTTCTTGAACGGTGACTTTTCACTGCTCCACGTTTCTCAGCATTCGTTTGCTCCCATGTCAAACTATAACAGGTCCTGAACCATCCACCAAAAACAGTGCTTCCACGGGCATCCAGTGTCCAGCTCTGCTCTCCAGCCTACCCACACCTGCCCACCAGCTGTGCCTGCACCACCAGGTCCGTCACGCAGGAACATCAAGAGCACCTACCGCTCTGAACAACCAGGCCATAAGTAGGGCTCCTGTCTACTGCAGTAACAGCCAAGTAGCCTGGAGACCTGGCTTATGTTTTTGGTGACAATCACTTTGTGAAGTCTCCTAGTTAGCCTTTCCAAATACAGTCTAAGACCACTTACCAAGCTGCTGCTAAAACAGCTTTGACCCAGACTCCGCTGGTCAGCATTCATTTAGTTCTAACGTATATCATCATGTATAAGTGGATTAACCAATATGTGGCATGGATAACTCCACAGTGAATGCCCGGATTGTGATCTTCAAAGCTGAGCCCTGCGTCTGCCATTAAAATTAATAACAGTCATGGTGTTCTGTTAGGGTAGCAGGATTTATATTGCTAAAACCCCCACATTGCGCTGAGTCTCCCACTCTCAGAATACACACACACACACACCAAAAAAAGTATAAAACATCCAGATTCATTTCATACTTAGACTGCTCAAAGAGGGGAGAGAAAAGAAAAAAAGCAGATTGCAAAGATAGCTCAGTGAAAACAGAATCCAGCTCTAGCTTCCACGTTCTTCTCCACCTTGCTTTTTCAATCCCTTGCTCAGAAACCTCCCTATATTTTTTTCCATATAAAACACAAAAATAGCTTAAGTACCATTTGTATTTTTGATCAAGTATTTGAAAGTTACTTAAAATAAAACACAAGAAATAATTAAACTCAGAGCCTGTACAAGAAGGTCTAGAGCATCTCTGAGAGCCTGAGAACAGAACATCATTCTGAGAGCAGAACATCATTGCCTGTCTCAGAGCAGTCGCACATTTAACAAAAAAAAGGTATCTTTTCCTCCAATGACATTATTATATAGAAGACTTGAATATTCGTTACAACCTAGAACTATCAAGGTTCATCAAGAGGTTTGTGATCTTTCTAAGCAAGCCTGGACTTTGTTTTGAACAACAACAACAAAAAAAAAGTTGGGGCCTATTTATGGTTTTGCATCAAAGTCATGTGAACTGTGTGGTTTTACGTGGTTTCAATTAGAGAGCAGCCTGAGGCAGAAGTTCAGATCCTGGTCTGGATCCAGACCCACCCAAAGTCGAGGGACACTCAGGCAAAGACAGTAGATTATCATCCAACTCCAGAGCAAAATCTAGGTGGGACCCGCAGGATTTTGTCAAGCCCCGGATTTCGGCCAGTTTTCTGCCTTGGCATGGTGGTAGCAGGATCCTTGGGAGCTCCGATGGGAGCTGAGACTTGTAAGACACTGCTTGGACCCTGCAGACCAAACCCACAGCATCTTTCCAGCTCTCGCAATTAAGTTTTAAGCCATAAGCCAAAAAAGAAGTCCAAAATTAACAGCCATATTGACAGTTTTATAAAGCCCTCAAAGTTCTGCATGCGTGCAAAGACAACAGTGGGACTATTTTAAATTAAAGTGAATTAGCAGTCAAGTTTCTAAGGAGGATTTGCTTAATAAGTTAAAGGGGAGAATTCAAAACAATTTTGAAAGTAATCCTTTGGCTATAAATCATCCTGTGTGCAGTGGAAAACTGGAGCACTCATTCTGATGCTTGTCTTAATTGGCATTCAGTTGTTTTTCTCATTTAAAAACAATTAATGTGATAATGTGATAAACAATTACTATTGTTTATCACATTAGTGGGCATCAC
>VWPW01012686.1:122556-168059 GCA_013389825.1 Crypturellus undulatus | reverse complement strand
ATCCCTTGAGAGGTCCTGGCAGGGTGGTTGCACAGCGGGGAACCCAAGCCCGGGAGATATTTTACCATCGAGCTGACCACAAGAAGCCCTTGGTGGTAAATATGGATCTGAGAAGGCAGCAGAAACCATGTAGAAAGGACACATGGGAGGCCACAAAGCCCAGGCCAAGGTTGTTTGGCCAGACACTAGGAATCCTGATACACGTCAGGGTGCCAGTGCTACCTTCTATGTGTCCTAGAGCACCTCATATATATATACATATATATATATGTATATATACACACATAAGCACCATATCCTTGAGTTTAGCTGTAAAAAAAGAAAAATAGTTTTACAGTGTTTACTGTGGGTCAGACAGGTGGGTAGAAACCTACCTAAAACTTTCTGGAAATAAGGATCATGATCCTGGGAGAAGATTACTCAGAACTGAGAAGACTGTGCATTCCTGGAAACGTGATAACGATGATATCTATCTAACTGCTTTGCATTATGTGATGCTTTAAGTTCACATATTATTGCTTTCAGAGGTAAGGTTGGGAGGTGATGTGGAAACAAGGTGGGAGTTGAGAAGAAATGTGGATGTCAGTTGGAGTCAGAGAGCAAAACAAACCAAAGACTGAAAGACAAGGAAGCCCCAAACTTCTGGACAAACAGGTCGGCTATATCCTGAACTCTCACCAGATGAAAACCACAAGTGATGCCAACACAGCACTGCAAAAAGTACTTTGCAGTTGGATGACTTGCACTGAATTAAGGGAGACAGCATTAAAGCATCGACTTGTGCAATAATGAAGAGACAGAAGAAAACTCTAGGAACAATTTGAGAGTAAAGGTAAATTCTGGATTTTTGAGCTTGTGGAGTTGGATCACTTCCACCTCACCTTTCTGCTACTTCTGCGGCCCACAAAACAATACGTTGTGATATCTTCCTTTTGTGGCAGATTAATTTTTCTTCCAATACACTTCTACGAAAAGAACGAGTTGACAGTCTGCCATTTCATAGGAATGAGAATTTCTGCCTTTCCTGACTTCTGCAATGTTGTGATTTATTTAGGATATTTATTCTTATCTATGGAGAGCACTTTAAAACTATACACATTCCCTAGCCTACTTTGTCTTTATTCTGCGAGGAGAAGGTCATCTCATTCATTTACGTCAAAGATAGAGCAAAGTCACAGAAGGAAAAAAGAAACCTATGTGTACACACAACCTTAATCTCATTCATAACCATACATCCTCTAAAACCCTTTTTTCTTCATTTCTATTTTTATACTCCTGAGATAACAACTGGGGACATACTGAATAATCTATGTAATTCCATGTCCTTTGTTACACACACACAAAAAAACTATTTCAAGGTAAATCAAGTAAATGGCTACTGAGGCACACTAACATTATTAGGAAAACCATGATACAAGGAAAACAGGATTCAATTAACAGCAGCAAAATCTCATCTGAACTGCAAAAAAAAAAATTATATATTTTTTTTTATTTGGAAAAGTCTTCCATACAGGGAGGGGTATCTAATTAAATTAAATGACACATCTCAGAGCACTAGAATACAAAATAGCTTCAGTATCCTGCACAAGGCAGGATTTGGCTGCTGGATGTGACACTAAGTCATGGGGCAACCAAGGAAGAACATGTTGGATATGATCCAAAGAACTTTCTGATTATCCTTGGTAGGGGCTGGGAAAAGCCCACGTTGGAAAGAGCTCTACAAGGATTAGCCCCCTAAAAGAGCATTATAGGGAAAAGGTGGCTTCTTTTTACCATTTGCTTGCCCAAAATAGCTTTGCTCTATACTCTTCAGTGCTTAGATCCAACATTCTGACCATTCCCAAAATACCAAAGCCATGCAGCCTTTTCAAAAGCCGGTATTCTCGCAGCAGTCAAAAGTACAGTGTTTCTTGCTATTAGTCATAAACCCTCTCCAACAGCATACATATTGCAAATGCCAAAGGAAATAAATACAAGCTTGCTACTTCCTCAGCCAAGTTTAATGGATTGAACAAGAGATACAGTGGAACTGCCTTGTCATATTTACCAAGAGAATACAGTTTGAGTCATACCCAAGAGAGGACCATACCCAGCAAGGCCAACCATGGCATGACACTCAGATGCACCATGAAATAAAGATTGTTGGACAAATCACACCTCTCACTGAAATACAATACAGTCAGAAAATTGTATACAAGGCCAGATTATTTCAAGGTAGTTACTTACAATTACATTGGAATAACTTACTCGCCCAGACCAAGTTTATGATCATTGTGCTATGAGTTATGTTTACTCTTTCATTTTTTCTTTGAATGATAAAACTTCTTGCAGTACAAGATAGTTTTATGAGTTATTTGGTATTGGGATTCCCATCTGCCACTACCAATCAAAGATATAGCACCTCACTGACTAAAGCCAACACAAGGTTTTTATTTTCCCACAAGCTTTTTCAGGTTTTGGAACTAACCTTTACTATTTCATCACACAAACGAAGATCGTGTTTCTCTATCCTTGATGTACATTCAAAATTCCTCTTAAAATTCATGAGGTTATTACTTCTGCAAGGCTATTTCATTAACACTGCATTACACAGGCACCTGTTGTGAAGGCAAAGAAAAAGAAAAAAAGAGAAAAAAGAAATCCCGCTAGTCTCTCATTAACAGGTTTCATCATATTATATTCAAATTATAAACTAAGATGGCTTATGAATATTTGCTTTTGAATTAAAATACCAGTTTCTCGTGTGGAATGGAGTTTATGATAATTCAGAGCTTATCTTCACAGTTTGATGTCTTTGTCCTTCCTTAGATAAACAGTCCATGTATTTACACATCACTGCTAGCTGGCCTTTGACTGATTCAGGAACTTAAATGAGGATGCAGCCAAGGGGCCCCCACACATACACTCAATCAGCTCCAGCTGGGGCTTCACTGTTGGTCTTGAATTTTCACACCAAATAAATCAGAAACTTTAGATGCATTTCACTGTCAAGAAAAAAAAACCCTCTCTTTCTTTTGGGCAGTAGAACAGCTTTAAAAATGAAAAGCAAACAGTATTTGCCATTACTGTCCTACACTAAGTCCCAGCTTTGACCAGTTGCTGGTGTTGACCAAGAGGAATTTCTTCTGGAAACCTCCGCTGCGATTTCGGACAAGCCAAGAAGGGCTCCTATCCCTTCCTTCCCTTTACTGCCCAAGATGACAGTGGTTCATGGTATTTTCACTACAACTTTCACTTCAATTGGAGTAAGAGACTTGTGTTACAAAGGGAAGGCAGGGAAGAAAAGGCCTAGGAACGCAGACATCCTCCCTACTTAATCAAGGGGGCATGAACATCCTTTTGGGGCCATTTTCACTCAAGCAGCTCCAACAAACCTGCTGCCATCCTCACCACAGGTCGGATTTAGAGCATTGGGAAGTCATTTCTCCTTGGTCCAGTCTCTTGGTGAGGCAGCAGCTTGTTTCCCATACAGAGCCATCATATCCCCATTTTCCCAGAATGGAGTGGCAAGGAATCAACTAAACACATTGTTTTACAAGAACGTTCATTTCCCTCCTTGTATTTTTGCTAGATGAGTGAGCCGACACCGCTAAATGAAAGGAAGAAGCAAACTCTGTGCAGGAACAAAACTGCCTTTCTCCTCACCCTGAAGCTCCTGCATCTGCCTCTTAATTGCTTACAGACCATGATTCCTTCTGTAATCTCCATCATGCTGCCTCTTTGATAAAAAAACCTCTTTCTTCTTCATGCTCGACTATTCCTCATAACCAACGTGATGTCTCCTCTCCACACCTACCACTGCAAAATACTGCCCGTTTATAAGACTTGCAAGGATCTTTTTCCCCCGTCTCTGTCTCTAACATCAACTTACTGCCACTCTGACACAAAATAAGAATATTTATTCCACTCACCTTTCCCTCTCCAACTTTTAACCATGCTACTCCACAAATAAAGTCTTCACATTCATTTTATTTACCTACACGCTCCTTGAGAGGGACTCCCAATTACCTGCTTAAAGGTATTCAGAGTATTGTCATCACTACCATGTGGTCTACTGGTTACCAGAAAAAAGGCCAAAGTCCTGTTATTTTTCTTCTGTTACTGTATTTGTTTCCATTTATCACCAGATTCAGGTAAATGGATGCAGATTTGCTCCTATAACGCAAGACAATAAAGAAATCTGGAAAGGCCAAACTTCTTTTTTTATTTCTGTACAGCATTTGAAATAATCCCCCTTCCTCTCAACCCCACCAGGCAGCTGACAAGGGCTTGAACACAGCTCTGCAATCAAAGTGAAAAGCTGGAAGGAGCAACATGTATAGAGATTCGAGCAATTGAAACGAGGGGAAGCTCTGCAGCAAAATGAATTTAATTAAAGTCATTCATGCAGATTCTCAGCCTTATAAATCTATAAATCTGCAAAATCATTCCCCTTTCAATTAAGTTAGGATGTGTCATTTCACAGAGGTAAAAACAAGTCCCCACTGAGCAGGTTTTCCAACACCGTACAATTAGGAGAATTCATAATAGTGCTGCAACACGTCCACAATAGAGAAGCGCAGAGAGGCCAGCGAGGACCCGGGTTTCTAACAAGCCACATTTGCGAGTCCCATTAGTAACCAAAAGGATCCTCTTTAAGCTTAGAAGGACAGATGTATCAACTGGAGAGGTTTCAAGACTGGGTCTGTGTTATGACTAATACTCCAAGAAGGATGCGCATCGCCCTTGTACAATCACTGGAAAAAAAAAAAAAGTTTATTTTGGGGGATTTCTTAAGCCATGGAGATTATACACCTGATCTGAGCTACACTCTCACCCTCCTCTGCTGTGTTGAGAGCCTCAGACTCACTCCCCAGCTTAGCCTCATCCTCTCCCACAGCAGATACCCCAGGGAAAGAGGTGAAAATTATTGAAGATGATTAATAGAAACAGAAAAGAAAAAAAAATATCAAAAGCAATATCCAATATTAAAAATATTACTAAGTAAAACAATATATTTTAAGTTACAGAAAACAAAGCCAAAATCTTAAATCTCAAGTCTTACATAATGCCTTCGTGCCTCTGTCTGCAGGAGTCCCATTGCAGTGATTTCTAGCTTTGGCAACAAGTCCTTCTTCCAACAAAGCAATACACAAGGGCAACCCCACTGCAGAAAATGATTATTTTCAGAAATGTCAATAGAACTGAAACTGAGAAAGGAAAAAAAGGAGAAGAAAAGAGAAAAAGGTGGAGGAAAAAATGGGAAAAGGAAAGCATCTCCTAAGTCAGCTAAATAATTACCTATCTACTAACTGAACAGGTCCCACCTGGAGCCTCTGTGCATTAAGAAGCACAGCAGCCCTGAGCCCAGGAATGTAATGAGTTTCAGCTGACATAATGTTAATAACCTCCCATAGTGTATTAACTAACTCATCCTGTAAGAATTATATTTTAATGACCGACTAGTTGTTATCAGTGTGTAGAATGGACCCAAACTTCTAAAAAAAATGCCAGTAAGAGAAGATTACTTAGCTGAAGATACTGTTATGCAAAGGACACTGTCTATAATGTGGAAAATATGTTCAGTGTTGACAGTGAAATATTTCTTTATGTATAACACGAATGCACAGAAAAACTGGAGATGGTTGTAATAATTATATTCCTTCATTTTCCTTCCTCTTCAGAATATTCCTACTTATCCGTTATGGTCAATACATTAAATTGTTCTATTTCTTATGAGAAATTATTTCCAAAGAAAAAAAGAAGGTAAATGAGCACAGAAATAATTTCAGTGTTAGACCCCAGTACCATATTTTCACACAATTCTTCATTTCACCTATTTCTTCATCTATTCTTGATTTCTATCTGTGAACAAGTTCTGGACAACTACATTCAGCATAATCTGACAGGTACTTTCCGATTATACCCATTTGCTAGAAGATTAAAATTCTTCTCAGTCTCAAAGTCCTTTCTTCACTATTTCTTCCCTTCTTACCTATTTCTTCCCAGATATCTTCACTACCGCACACAAGTGGTGGGAATAGCCATTCCTCAAGACATATCCAAGCTAGTTTTGCTATGTCTAAGTTGAATGGTTGACATTTAACATTCGAGTCAGGTATGACTATGATATTACTATTACTAGGAGTAACTTATTTTTCTCCTCAACTGACACAGCAAGTTGTAACGTGCATAAAGTTGAACTTCTGATTTCAGTCGTTGTGGTCCAAGCAGCTCCTCGCTATATATTTTCAGGGATGGGAGAGAGCTCGAGTTTATTCTTCTGCATAAGCTCATGAAAAACTGGATGGATTCCAGCAAGAGGAATGGAGAGCTTGCACGCTTTACAGTTAAGATTTTAAAAGCAGTTTTGTGGTAATCGTATACACTAGAAAGAGCCGTTTTAGCATTCACAGTTGCAGGATTCGCAGTATTTTGGTGCATCAGCTGTTTTTCCAAAAGTGAACATGAACTGAAATCAAAGTTAATGCGAAAGGTCTTCGTTTATCCCATAGGCAAAACTCCTACTGAGCTTAACAAGAAGCAAATCAGACTCGTGGAGGGTTTAACATCACTGGATTTAGCTGGAAGTGGGAATCCAATACAGCTATTTATCTGCTCACAAAAAACTCTTCTTGGCCTGACAGAAAGTTATACATTCAGACGGAATAAAACATTGCCTCCTAAAAAAAAAATAAAGAAGTTCAAACACATGAGAGGAATACATATTTCACCTCATTGAGCTAGAAGAGGTGGGAGTGATAAGTGCAAAAGTTACAGTAATCCACAGAGAAAACTTTCTTTGCTCTGAAGGAAAATTTAATAGCACAGCCTTTCAAAACTGTTACTTTACTGTAACTAAGAGACATTTTTAATGGCCAAAATAGGTCAGCAAGTGGAGAATTTAAAATTTAGAATCGCCTTCCCTCCTGCATGTTCTCTGATTAGAAAAATAGCTGCGTGACTTTATAAGGCTTTAGCTCTATTATAGGGAGTATTGTCAGAGCTAAACAACTCGGGCACCTTTGCTGCACCTAGAAGACCCTTTTTAAGTCTTTTAGATTTGAAGGGAAGATTGGATGCGTGACGAAGTTGTGAGCAATGTGCTAATCCCGGGTTAAGAGGCCAGGAAGCAGGAGGAGGCAGTGGGGAATTTCCAAGCAATTTAACTTGCAACCATTAGGAAACAAAAAGCAGCAGCATTTTTTTTCTTAACTTTAATGTGAATAAACCAGGACTTGTTTTCTGTATCCAAATGGCACAACAAAGTTTCTCCATTTGGCTCATATATCAAAGATTAATCTGCAAAAACTTGTTCTTCATTGATTATTTGCATATTTGTTTGAGCAAATTTCCTCCCCTCTGTGTTCCACAATCTCATTAACACCACCTGTATTCCAGTATTTCCTCTCTATTCCCAAATAGTTTTGATGTTTCTTCACTAGTTGTTTGAAATTTCGGTATTCCGCTTTCTGCACTTTTGTTATTTGACCAAACAATATTTCTCAAGTACATATACACATATGTTATGGTAATAATTTATATTGAGCAGCTGCAGAGTGTAACTTGAAGCCATGAAAAAAAGATATATGAATCAAATGAGCATCTGTATATGAAAAACTTTTTTATGTCTATTGTAGTGTCATAGAGTTTGTTTATATGACAGTATTCTAGAAGTTTACATTTCAAATACTGTGCAGCTGGCAAAAGGAAAAACTTAATATTGTCTACCTTTTTGTGGTTCAAAAATTAAGTAAATCAAGAAATTAGTAAGTAAATTAGTAAGAAATTCGTAAGTAAATTAAGAGAACACCCCATTTGCCTATTTGTAACCTTTGCTTATTTCCACAGACAGCAAAGATCTCAGACAGCTGCTGTTGGCTCTATAGGAGGTTCCTTAAATGGGGAATTTGGGGTAATATGGTCAGTAATATATCCTGCCATAGGTCCCAAATGCTTCAACTTATCTACCCGCAGAGTTCCTTATTTTCTAGGACCTGCTCTAGGCAGCAGCAGTGCAACAACCCACCCTTGGCAAGCTAGCTCGAAATAAGCACTTGTACAATTTATTTAATCCATCTGCATACTTTTCTAAAATACCTAAGCGGATGCTCACATTACTAATAAGACAACACGGTTTATCAAAGCATATGCTCTTCCTGAAAGTTTGTTTGTATACATTCACACTTTGTGTAGACTGTTGGGTATAGTTCATTAGCAACCCAAGATGCCAACAATTCCTCTGTGCTCACTGTGCTACACATATTTTGACAAACAATTAATCAGAACTCAGTACTGCATCTGGCTTGTATTTACAGCCAAAGAATGAATTGGGTTGAAAAAGCATCTGAAAGGATAATACTTCAACCTGATGACTTTGTAGTTGGTTTTTGTTTTCCTGGAAGGAATCTGCTAACATATCATGTTTGAGAGACCCAACAGACATTGAATTTATGACCCTTTAGGTAAACAAAACATATGGTGCTTGCTATGTTCCGTCTATCTGGTAATCAGTCATTTAGCAATACACACACGAAAAAATTTGGCCATTTTTTCAAAACCCAACAATTGCGAAGACTATGGACTTAATTTCAACAAATTTGGGATAAAAATTCCCTTCTTGATATTGCGTTATCTTTCTTGTTCCATGAGGTTTTCATTAACTCTTGTTGCAAATGAGATGAGAACTCTTCAAACCATAATGTGCACGTGAAACAGGAGAGTTTTCAGCATGAAATGGTGGCTTGATCTCAGGTACGGAATAGGAGTAGCTCCAAGTTGATATATTTGTCAACTCCGATATTGCCAACTCTGATCCACTGATATATTTGATTATATTCTTTGCTCTGTATCAAAAGGGTTCACTCTTGCTCAACTATTCTTTTAATTAGAGTATCCCAGATTGGTTGATCCCTTTCCTAGGTCTCCATGCTAGAATGGTATCTTCAAGCCCCAAAGAAGGGGAAGCAGGGGAGGAAGGGCTCCTGTCTTGGAGCAGGATTTGTGCCAGGCTTTTCCTAAGGGGTTAGAGACAAGATTGAGAAAGCCTTTCCCTAAGACTTTGATCAGATTATTACCTTGGGAGACAACTCCACACGTTGGAGCAATGTTGAAAATCATTGAGCAAGCTCTCCCACCAACGTGCTTCCTATATGATTAACAGCCTTCCCTAATTAACAGCCTTACTGAAAATAGTTTACTTGCCTACTGATTTGCATTAAGCATGGGTGATGACTTGGCAGCGTGCTGGGTCCAGGAGAAAGTCAGAACTCCTGTTGAGCAGCTCTGTTCCTGTTCCACACACATTCCAGGTACCTCTCTCCAGATTCTGACAAAGCTGGACCTGCTTCCAGCTACTGCATTCTGCCAGCTTTAGACAAGCACCAATTAGTATTTCCCCACCAGAACTGTGTTAAAAGTCCGACTACTAGAAAAACAGTTTATTTCCATTATACTCTGTCAGGTAAGATCAACTCATGGGTTTTTTTTAATGCAAGCACTAGTGACCGGCCATTGCTTTGTTTACATTTTTTCTTTTATTTCCAGAACAAAGATTTCCAGAAACACAGATTTTTTGATGTCAGACACTTTTGTTACTAAGATGAAGAACACAGGAAAATTATTAAAGGCTTCACAGTCAATTTATGCATCTTAACTT
This sequence comes from Crypturellus undulatus, assembly GCA_013389825.1. Taxonomy (NCBI): domain Eukaryota; kingdom Metazoa; phylum Chordata; class Aves; order Tinamiformes; family Tinamidae; genus Crypturellus; species Crypturellus undulatus. The sequence continues at coordinate 158,422 of VWPW01012686.1, read as the reverse complement.
TGGCACTGGAATCCTCAGCTAGTACAACTAACAATGTCTCATGGTACATAAACACTTTCCATAACCTGGAGTGAACTACTTCTCTGTTCAGCTCACATAGATGGCCTCTTTATTACATTATATCAAATCAAGAGAATTCACTATTTACTTCAGTAACAGAAGTTGGGAACTCGGGAAAAACTGTGGTAAATATTAGACAAATCAAGATGAATTACAATGCAAACAGGACCAAACTTTCACTGCAATGGTGCTAAATTGAACAATATTTTACAAATAAAACATTTTAATTTCCCTCGTGGTGTTTAGGGGGATTAATATTAAATATTGGATTTGATATACAAGTACTCCATATAAGACAATTGTTCTTAATATACTGTGCATTTATTTTTTTCAATAGTCATTGCTTCATTGAGTCTCGTCCATTCTGCAGAAGTGAGATATGCACTTACATTTTTAAAAAGCTAACTCAATGCTGTTATACATAAAGCCTATATTTTAAAATGTGCAATCTCTGAGCTTTGCATAAAAGATAAGAAACAAATGTAGATCCAGATGAATAAATGTGTCTATTGTGAAGTTAAGGGCATACTTGGCACAAAAAATAATTGAAGTCAATAGGCAGCAGGAAAGTCTGTCAGCAAATTGCAGTACTAAAGTACAGATATATTTACTTATAAATACCCAGTTATATGCAGGCTATATGTGGCCTTCCACTTCAGTCTATCAGTTAGAGTGGATTGGACTGAAGCCTTCTATTTCACTTCAGCTGAAGTATTCATTTCCAATAGAAAAAAGAAAAACACTCACTGAAGTTGGACTGTAGATCTCTATTTTATCTCAAACTTTTATCTGAGTATTTTTTTTTATCACAGAAGCAGCACAAAGCCTCTTAGACCACGGCAGCATTGCAGGATCAAAGGCAGAGCATTCGTCTAGCAAAAGTCTTATCCCCTTCTGCAGAATTAACAGGCACATGAGGAACGAACATCCACAGCCGTACCCAAAAACACGGGTCCAGGGAATGCGGAGAAGGAAGAAACAGTTGTTCTTGTTCACGTTTCAGACNTCAGCTGAAGTATTCATTTCCAATAGAAAAAAGAAAAACACTCACTGAAGTTGGACTGTAGATCTCTATTTTATCTCAAACTTTTATCTGAGTATTTTTTTTTTATCACAGAAGCAGCACAAAGCCTCTTAGACCACGGCAGCATTGCAGGATCAAAGGCAGAGCATTTGTCTAGCAAAAGTCTTATCCCCTTCTGCAGAATTAGCAGGCTCATGAGGAGCAAACATCCACAGCTGTACCCAAAAACGCAGGGAATGCGGAGAAGGAAGAAACAGCTGTTCTTGTTCATGTTTCAGACAGCCAAGGTTTATGGCCTAAACGGGGCCTTTCAAAGGCAACACCTTTTATTCTGCAGGTGCTCTTAAATCCTGACTCTCAAAATATTATGGTCTCACTGTGGTACTTCAAACATCAATATTTTTATCAGGCAAAAATAGTCTCCTTTGCCAAGCTTTCTTCTTCTGGAAGAATAACAACTGAATTGTTATAATCCACCTCTCTTCCTCACATTAATTTTCTGTCATTTCTACCATAATCTGAGGCCAATTATCTCCAGCTCTGCTGTCTTTCAGCTCATTTAGTGGTACCAGCCCCCAGTATTACTTGGAATTAACTTACGCATATTTTCATAAATACTAATTGATCTAAGTCTTCAATTTTTGGTTCTGTATATGAAAACATCCCTACAGTATGAAGTATCAGAACGGTGGAAATCACTTAAAAAGTAAAAGGGAAGGGAAAATCCTATGCTTGTGATTTGAATCCAAAATAGGTAACAGTACCAAGTGGCTACATGATAAAATAGCAGATTACACCAAAATCCATCTGCAAATTCTTGAATTTGGCAATTCAAGCATGCACTGGGAATCAAGCTTATGGGGTCATAGGAGCTGTATTTTAGGTCTCAGGATCGGACATAGGAGAGTTTCTTATAATCTATCCCCTGGGTAACGTTTCCACATTTAGACCTCTCTGCCTCGCCACTCAGATGAGAATTGTTATTCCCAAGCTCACGAGTAGCTGACGAGGACATAAGAAAACAAGTGTGTGTGCAAACCTGAGAAGATTAATGGCTTTCTGGCCTCTCTTAATTCAGATAAAGTCTCTCCATCACAGAGAGTGCAAAAGGCAGTCTATGCAACAGCAGATTTGCTTTGCCACTGCCCTTTGTATCCAGTTTGGTTGGACACAAAAATATCCCCAAATATCCAAGTTCTCTGAGCAGCCAGTTCTGTTTTTCTTTGTTTTATGCAGTTCAGGAGGAGGAAAACCCCAAATGAACATTAAAAAATAATTTATACCTCAGAAACCTCCGCAGTATCCATAACACCATTAAAAAAAAAAAAAAAATTGCAACATGAGAATTAAAATTTCCGGTAAATTTTTATAGTAATTTATCAAGGTTTACTTCTTTCTTCATCTTTGGCTAAGAGTCCTCCTCCATCCTCATTGGTATTGCCTAAATTTTTACAGAGGTTAAAGAAAATTAGCAATGACAAGAAAAGCACCTATGAAAGCCAAGCACTGTTTTGAGGAGCTCCTCATCCAGACGGGGGTCAGCATTGGTCCCGAATGTCCCCTGTGATTGTAACCCTCGCTGATCAAACAATTCTGAACTTCAGTGCATTTGTGTAAGCCAAAATCCTTAATTCAGCTCTCACGAAGCCAGTCCATCACTCTGAACGAATTTCTTCAGGTACTTGCAACAGATTTCCATACATAAAACCCCAGTCTTCTTGGTGAATTTCTGATCCTTTCAAATTACTTTTCTACTATATCATCTTATCTTCTTATTCATTACACTCCTTTGAAGTCCTCATTGATTTTTCTTTATTTTAAACCCCAGATTTATTAAGCTTTCCTAAATATTATATTAACACTCAAAACTTTAGGCTGCATATGTTCAAGATGTTTTCCCAACATACTTACCACTGTTTGGAAATTAAACCCAGTTTCAGAGTAATTAATCAAACAAAATTTACAGCCTAACTTGTATCAGGGCCTGTGATTTTTAAGCTCCAAGCTGGAGGGATAAAATATTTATGAGTTTTTTTTGTTGTCTATTATATTGCCTAACCAACCCTTCGAGAGGCCAGTGACCAAACCTTTCCCACATTAATGTAATTCCCCAGAAGGTTTCCTGATGCAGTGTTCTTATTTGCAGTTTGTAATAGAATCATCTCCCTACTTCCTAGAAGAGAATATTAAGAGTAAACAGTAAACACTGATGCTTTAAAAGTCTTGAACTTTTTATTATCTTAACACATCTCTGCGTTCTTCAGTCATGAATCTGTTCTAACCACCTCCTCATTCTCCTCTAAAGGCATTTGTAATAGAGTCTCTTAAAGTAGTTTTACTACTGAAGAACTGTTTGCAACACAGAACTATCTTATTTTTCTAGACTTAATTCTATAATCAAAGCCAGTATTTTCTATTTGCATAGGGCTGGGAAAGGATTGGCCACTCTTCCCTGTTCTCTCCAAGTATACTTCAATCCTTTCGGTGTTTCTTCAATAAATGAAACAATTCAGAGAAAAGTGATTGAACTACCAGGCACAAGAGCAGAAATTCTTACTATTTAACATGTTTTAGGCACACGTATGATGGAGAAGCCTGATTTAAGGTATTACAGAAAGACACACTGCAGGCATCAAGGAAGTTATCCTGGGACTTAGGGATGCTCCACACTTGAGCACAGCACAGCACGTGAAAATAATGACAAGTCAAAAGTCTAGTCTGAAATTCTCATGAAGGCAACAACAAAAATCATATTAAAGATCTAAGTGCTGGAATAATGTAAAAAATTACTGATGCCTCCATTATTTAGTGGATAAACAACATTATGAAAGTAACTATAAACAGCCAAGGGCATGAAGTATTTCCCTTCTCAGGAAGCTCTTCAGAAAATAAGGACATGGCAAGAAAAGCAAATGGCAATAACAGGCATGTATATTTTTCAAAGGAAATATGGAAGCTTTACACTAATAGTACAGGCAGAATTACATATTGTTAAATTTACCTTTTAAAAAGCATGTTTGGAATAAAAAAGCCACAAGAATGAACACAGACCAGTAATGAATGGTTTTTACTAGGACATGGGCCCCCATGAGCTTGGTTCCAATTTATCTGTCAAATTTAAACCTGTGTTATTCAATAAACAAATGAGACAGAAATGGTGAAATAGAAATGGTGAAACGAGTTCACATCTTTTATATGAAGTTTTCTTCCCTTTTCCTAGAAGGAAGCAGCCCTGGCTGCCTCAGACAGCATCTTCTGCCTTCGTATCAGTTCAACTTGAATCCTCTATCATTCCCTGCTGCTGGAGGCAATTTCCAACAGGCTCACACACTTTTAGTAAAATTCTAATTAGCTTTGTTCTTATGAGTGGTGAACTTGTTTCAGTCCCATTATATACATGTTAATTGTTATCTTAACAAAGAATAATGAATTTGCAAAAGTAATGGTTGTTTGACATCTATTTAAAACATCCTTTAATCTTCCACTCTGGACTAAAAATAATTAAAATGGGCTTTTCTTTAATGTTGCATTTACATTCAGCATATTATCTGCTCAGTGCTGTTTTCTAAGTAGTCAGCCTTGTGCAAATTGCCTGCAGTGGGTTTTGGGGTTTTGTTTTGGTGGGGGGTGAGGAGGAGGGGAAGTACTTAACATAGTAAAAGCAAAACAAATAACAATACTTCATTTTATTTCTAGATTTCTCTTCTTCTTAACTCTAGCCAAAAAGATTTGGACACCATGAGTCCAAGTACCCGCTTTCCCCATGCAGCTCACCAAAGCAGAGCTCCAGCTCCTGGGGAGCTTGGGGAGCTCCCTGCTTTGCACCCACTTTGGGAACATCAATATCCTGTATACTGCACCCATAAGACCCCAAGGTACCACAGCCAAATGCAAAATGGACACAGCTGGCAAAAAGCATTCATAATAATGCATTTTCCTATGGATATTAAGAGCTTTGGAAGAGGCCTGTCAGCATCTTGCACATCCACAGCGGACACGGTGTAGGCACTGGCTCAGTAAAACACAACTTACCTGCTTCTTGAAACACAGTGACTATTCACTTCTAATAGAACAAGATGACTTTCTATGCATTTATTTGCTGGTAAATATCAAACATAGCATGACTGCTATCTGAGAAACAGTTATCCCACAATTCAGGTTTTGCTCACTCCAAGAAGCCATGGTATAACCAGCCAGTGGAAAACAACGGAAACCTGCAGTATTCACAAAAACAAAACACAGCAATTAATAGGTGCACAGTTACGTGATACATTATTATATTTTAGGAATTAATATGAATGGCAGTAAGCCTAAAGTCTCCCTATTTGGTACTCCTTTCAATAGCTAAGGCGATAGTGCCAGGAGAAGTGTACATTTTAAGTGAATAAAAGTGAATTTAATACAAAACAACACATTAGCTGAAAAGTTCAGAGCCAACCCTGAGTCACTATTAGTTCCTTTTCTATAATTAGGCAAGCCCAGAAATCACTTAGATTTGCTTGAATCAATCTGGGTGAACCTGACCTGCGGGAAGCGCACAGAGCGACTGCCTTTACAATCCTCACATTTCCTCGGCAGGGATTCTTCCTCCTAGTTTAATTCACTGCAAAATATTTGGTCTCAATGCATCCAATAAACTACGATTTTCACATTCAATATTCACGGAAGAAGCATAAAAACTAATAGTCTGTTCAGTTATCGTGTATCTACCTCAAACAGGTTGGAAAGTAATCACTTACCTACTGATTATGTACAAATAAAAACGCTTGGGTACACGATCAAATCAGCAACAAATGTGCAGGCAAGTCCTACCAGTCCAAATTGCTGCCTACAAAACCATGTGGACTGGTTAAACCACTTGGAATTTCTGGTTTCAGAAAGTGAAATAGCAGCTAACATATCCTCAGAATAAGAAATAAGCTTTTTTAAGTCAACACTAATAAAGCCACTCTAGCACTAACAATCCTTTATCAGGTGACAATTCTGCAGTAAAAGTTATAGTTTCGTCATTTCTAGAGTTACTTTCCATCATGAATTTCAGAAAACATGAAAGTCTTTTTTTAAAAGAAATCAAGAAAAAAAGAGCAATTTAGAAGGACTAGTGATACAGGAACACATCAGTAAAACAAGATTTAAAGAGGACAAGCAAACTTATCCCTGTTTAATAAGCAAGAAGGAAGAAAAGGAGAGAGAAATTTTGTCTGAGTTAATAAGGGTCTCCCTCCTAGTTCATTTTAGTTCTTCTGATGTGCGATAAGTGGGAAAAAACATTTTCTGTATGCATCTAGTTGGGCTCTGTTCTAAGCTGCGAGAATCACATTTGTGAAGCCTTTTCCTGCTGAGAAGCCATAAATCCCTTGAGAGAAAGAGAACCTTTTTCTGTCATGCTTTATATAAAAAGAAAAAGACCTCTTTCCCCCAGTGAAACCACCTTTGTGAGAAAGTATCTTCTGCCTTTTGCATTCCTGTTACTGCAATAATCTTTTTCCTGATTCATATTTAAAAGAGCTTGTTTCTCCCATTTTGTAATTTGAAACTGCATAAAATGAGGGAAGTAACTGTATATTCACAGGCATTGTTGCAGGAGATGCCAACACCTCTATTTCTTTTCAAATAGGATCAACCATCTTCTGAAGCTCACATTGTTTAACAGTGATAAATACAGTTGAAAAAAATATATATTTTCATCTTCCTTATTAATAGCAATGGGAAAACCTTGCTTTTGTTGATCTGATTTGCCTTAATGTCAGCTTCTCCCTTGAAAGCAATTCTTTCAAAAGACAAATTCTCCAACAGAGCTTCACAGACTGGTAGGAACTTAGAGGCAACTGAGAAGGCTGTTAAATAAGCAGTAACTTATGACAAAAGTCAAGTTTGGAGCATGTTTTAGATTTTTTTCTTAGCTTCTATGGCTGAAGGTCAGTGGCAAAAACAGAGCAAGCACCTGAAACGTACTATATAACAAATATATCTATATATATATAGTCATTCAAACCAAAGGGAATTTGCTCAGCTGACATAATCACAGAGATGTTGGTTGAAAGGTCTCTGCAGACATCCTGGAGCAGTGGCAGGACTATCACCACCACCCGCCACATCAGCCAGGGTTGACATTACAAGCAATTCAGCAACCCAAAACAGGCAGTGCTCAAGGATGCAGATGAGAAACTGATAGCAATTTATGGGAAGTCTCGCCTCTTCCTATCTGCATATTATCTGTAAACAGACGATAAATCAGCCAAACAAGCATGAACTGAGTATTTTTGCCATGCCCTTAGAACACCGACAAATGCCAGGTGACAAACTGCAAGTCAAAGTTGGAGGCTGCTTTGATTGAGCACATTGATGAAACTGCATAGGTCACTTCAGACTCACTCTTGGATTTGAGTTCTAGCCAGCAAGAATATTTGTAGTGCATCTGCCTCTTTCTCTATAAAGATTTCTATAGAAGTCTATTTATTATATTAGCAGAAAGAATTTGTGTATGAATTCAAAGATGCCAGCATTTTTTGCTGCGTTTTCCCAGTCGGATGATTAAAAGTAAACTTCTATTTTGTAAAAATCTCTCCGCACCAGTCAAGCAACCTTTCCATGAAAGAGACACTTGGTTTCTCTTGGGTACTTAGCAGCTGAGGTGATCTGTCATCGGTAAAGCATAATGATAAAATGCCACAATCAGCCAGGTCTTCAGAACACAACTTTCAAAGCATTCTGCAGAACGTGCTTTGATCAAAATGTTTACAAAGCACCGGGCTTGCAAGAAGCTTATGAACATCAATCTTGATTAGAGTTATTTACCCACACTGGAGTATTACTGTATGTACCCATGGAGTTGCATTTCCAGGCCACGCATTAAATATCTAAGTTCTTTGCATTAATCCCCCAAAAGATTTTTCATTACACGTGGAAGATGGAGCATTTGGGGCTTCTAAACCTTACGTCCTCTACCTACTACTAAGGAAAGCTGGAGAATATGAATGGAGCATCAAAAGGATGCAGAGAAAGTGTGTGAAAATCACATCTACTTTTATTGAAAATGTGCAAGGAAAGGAATAATGCTTAACGCTTGGGAAACAAAGATACAAAACATGATTTAACATAACTACAGGAAATTGCTGCAGCAAATATTCATTAGACATGTTTCTCATTTTAAGTTTAAGAGGCTTTGCAGCTCCACTTTTGGATAATGCAGAAGAGCGAGGATTTTAAGACACAAGAAGTAGAAAAAGTAAACTTTCAAAAAAGCCACAATCATTTTAATTTAACTATGATTCAGCTGGAAGATGTGAAGAGATCCACAGCAGAGCACATCAGCTAGCTGAGAAAAAACAACCAGGAATACAAACAATGAGTCAGAATGAGAGACTTGATTACAAAACCCTGCTCTGTGCTCTAGAGAATGTACCAGCAAGCACTGAAATAACATCTGACCACAGAGAAAGCTCTCCAAGGTGACTGTACTGAAGATTATTTTCTGATTCTAGTGGCCATTACAGAGCTATTCATGTCAAACATCAATATTCTGCAATTCATCTTATGAAATGCCAAGAAAGTAAAACGAGAAGTTTGTTTTGACGCAAAAACACATTATTCAGAAAACAAAACTAGAGACAAAAAGAAAACATACTCCCACATCCCTTCTCTTAATCCAGAAAAAAACTCAGAACTGGCTTTCCTTACTACCATACCAATTCAGCAAAGTCACTGAATATATTCAAAATGAGGCAGAAAGGTTTAATTAAAAAAGGCTGCACTTGCTCCATATTTCAGATTGCACTTATGGTGTATGAATTTTGGGGGCAAAACAAGATAAACACTCATCATCCAGATCCCTCTGTACTCTGCCAATCTAGATACCCCAATCTCTCCCTCTTTCTACTCTTACTCCAGGCGCCCCTTGACATCCTTCCCCTCTGCTCACACTGATTTAATGCAGCTGCAGCAAATCTCCTCCATCTCCCCTGAAATCTTTTCTCCTTCCTTTACATCCCTATCTATTTCTACTTGTTACTTAACTCTAACTGCATCACTTGGGGAAAGCATTTGGGATACACGTTGTATGAAACACTATACAAAGAAAATTGGGCCACAGCAAGAGGAAAGAGCATAATAGCTTTGCATGCTCCTGAGAGGAAGCCATTAAAGGAAAAGTATTTTTATCTAGAATTATTATACCTTAACAAATGGAAATATTTTTAGTGTGTGTATTCCCCAGCCTCTACTGAGAGGATGTGTTCTCCGATAAGGAAATACACAGGTAGTCTCACAGTTTAAATTTGCTAAAAGGAAGCTATATCCTAAAAGATTACAGATTACTCATATCTTGCCTTGTCTTCATTCTGGATCTCAGTACATGCTGCACTGCTAGGAGAGTATTAATACAAACAAACACAGTCCACACAAGCATCACCCAAAAGGCAATTTTTAGCAGAAGCTACTTCATTGCCAGGGTCACCACTGACTTGCGTAGATGTCACATTGTTCTAGGATACTGACTCAAAGCACCTGTATCAGATGTGGAGAAATATAGCCATAAAATTGAAGAAAGAGAGAATCTTTTTGCTGTTTTACTTGAACAGTCAAATAATTTAGAAAACAGGAGAAGAATGAGGAAAAGCTAGCACAAATTATATTAATAATAGGAAAAAAATCTACATGGGCATGTGGCGAGATAACTGACAGTTAAAAATGCGGACACAGTAGATAATTTGGCCGCAGAGACAGAAATATTGTAGGTGCATATATGGAAAGAAGCACAAATAGTATATTAGTCAGAAACAGCTACAGGGGGATGTACAGTTATCAGAAACTACTGTTTGACTACAAACATATTCAGATGTGCCAGATAGGGCAAATATATGTTGTCCGTTTAAGATACTCTTACTTTTCAGATGATTCAGTATATTTTCAGCTATGAAAAAGCTTTAACATTTATAACAGTGAGTTTTTTCTTCTTAAATCTCTGAAGGTTCATTTTAGTTAACTAAAATACATGGCTTTTTTGGTACTGGGCAATGTAAAACTCTATTTTTTTATTCTGATTTTAAATTTTTAAGGGTCACAATGTGACCAAGTTTCTTTTCATCATCATTTTGGCTACTGCTTCCTGATTTGTGTAACTAGACATGTCGGTGCTGCTCTACGTGCACAGATGCCTACTTGGTCATAAAGGTGCCGAAGACAGGAAGAAAAATTATGCACAATTGTCTCATCAGTATTTTATGCCCCCTCCAAAAAAAAAATCATGCAAAAATGGATTGCATAGGGATAAACTCACTGAGACATAAAAAGATGTAGCTCTTCTGTACATAAGGACATTATAGAATGAACCCAACTAGAGTTTATTTCATAATTTCTTTTCAGAGTTTGAATTTCCTATGGCTAAAGAGCTAACCTACATTGAAGCTAAGCTGACAAAGCTGAAGCTTCATGATTTGCTTTTGTTTACCTGGTCATTTTCCAGAAAGCAGTGAACTTTCCTCTTGAAAACTAAGTCCACAAGGGCAACATGGAGGAGTTTTCCGAGGAATTCATTTATGGCTTCACACCAATATGTTGCTGTTTTTCCACACCAGTGTTCTTTTAACTTCATGAACCTTTCTCCCAAGACAGTTGCCATAAAGAAGCTCGCCCTCTTTCATAAGCATGTTAGGAAGGAGCAGAAAGGAGACACTAAGCAGAGAGTTAGATATAAAAAGCTCATTTTTAAAAGTGAAGTTTTGCAGGTTAAAATTACTATATTTTTTTCCAATGTAGTCAGTTTATATGGAAAATATAAAAACATTTGTGGTATATGAAACACCTTCATTAGGTTTGAGAAAGCCATGTTATGTTTGGTTCCTCTACAAGGTAGCCACAGGGACGTGCAACCTCTGCGCTGATTTGAAACACAGACTCTAGAGGGAGTTCTAACTTTGCCGTATCTTCCCCTTCCAAAGCTTCTATTAGTAGTGCAAAAAATAGGATGCAGAGCCCCGCACAAGGTTCCTTCTGGCTGGTTGTGTTTTCCTCCTCCTCCTCTTGGAGAGTAGGACCTGCCGTTCGAGTGCCAAGATCTCCCTTCTGCTGGTGCCAACACGTGTTTCAAACACCTAAACCTACCCATACCAGCGCAAAGGCTGTCCCTGTGCAGCACACCCCTCTCCAGGGCACTGCTGAGCCCTCATGCGAAATCAAGTCAGCACTACTAGCTTGCATGTTTTCCTTGCCGATAACGAAATACAGGAATTCTTTTACCTTTATTTTTATTTATTATTATTATTTTACACCCGGAGCCTGAATGCATTATCAATTTAAGCAGTATCTGAAAGCCTTGTGATAATTAAGGAGGACAGACTATTCTCAGGATTGTTTTAAATATTGAGCACAACGATTTGTAGCACTGTAAGCTTTAAAAAATATAAAAGAGCTCCTTTCTAGAACAGATGGTGCTGCCTATACAATGCTGTTGCCAATTTACAGAATGCATATGTGTGCAGGACTTGTGCACTTTATACAACGCAGAATAAGTAACTATTATTAATCACACTGGAGTATCCCAATGTGAATAACTGGATCACAAAAATATCAAGCATGTCTTCCACATCTCAGGAATTCCCAAATTTGCTTTCCCATGCCTGTTGAAACAAGAGGATTGGGTATAGCATTATGTACTGCCAGAATTACCCACAGGTTAGTAGAGGAGCCAAAACAGAGCAGCCAAAAACTCCAGCTGTAGCACTTGCCTCATCTGTCTTTATAGAGCATTTCACCCTTACCTTCTAGGATGGAAACACACCACTTTCTTTATGGCTCGGATTCAACTTTGATAACTCAGAAATATAACAAACTGTCTACTGGATATCACGAAGCCAGAGGAAAAAAAAAAGGGGAGGGTGGGGGGCAGAGGATGATATAAGTTTCCAATATTTCTTTATATTGAAGGTAAACCTAAGCAATTTAATATTGTAGTATTTTTCTGCTTTAAGGCACAGTGTCATGCCAGCTCATACTAGCCGGGGAAATCTGTAACTGGAGTAAAGGCTCGTAATCCTTTATTACTCTAGATGTTAGATAAATAACAAGATATGAATTAACACTTTCCCCCTTCCATTCTGGTAAAAATGACAATTTACTATGAGAAAGAAGAAAAATATTCCTCAGGAGAGTCTTCTACTCATCCAAATATTGGACAAAGCAATAACCTATTTATGGAAAAACTTTGGTGATTTGTTATAAACTTCCACAAGTGAAGAAAGAGGTGCAGTTAAAACAGTTCTGTCTCAGCCTTCATTTTTCACCTCTACGGTGCTTTATGTTGCCGCATTAGTATCCCAAACCCTACAAAAAAGAAGCCATGATTAACATCTTCCCACCACCACTCATTAGTTTCGTTTTGATTCAAATAGTAAAAAAACATCAAAATCTACACTTCTGGAACAAAGAGGAAAAGGTAAACTTGTGCATTTAAGGTAATTTTTGAAGAAAAAGTATCCTAAGCCAGATACTCATTTCTAAGACTATTTCATTCTTTCAGTTGCCCAAAAGCTACTGTATTTCAAGACAGTATTGTAGCACCGGCTTTGAACTTGGGATCAGAAATCAGTCTGGGCATCAGATATAGTCTGCGGCTTAGCGCTAGGCTGTGAAACCCACTGCAAGTGCAGAGATTTGCTTTCCTGCTTTTCTGCTGTGTTGTGGCAAACCTCAGTTGATAATTGGACAAAGTCTTGGAAGAGAAGTTTCAGGAGCATTTCTGGGGTGATTTTCCCCTGGAGTAATAGAATGACAGACAGTGTAAGAGTCAGTAGTCCTCTTTTTTCACTTATTCCATGTTTTCAAATCATCTCTTCGCTATCAAGAAATCAAACACTTGCACATTGCTTCTTTCTTGGTATTGATTTAGAAGTATTTTTCATAACGGGCTCTGAATAGTGGGAAAACAAAATAAGAATGTACTTCCATCAAAAAGAAAAAATGGAATCATAGACTGGCTGAGAATTCCTGTTCTCCAAGCGCTGCCAGAACAACTTTGACCCACACACTTAAATGAACTGCATAAAGTAAATTGCCTATTTGTGTAAATATTCCAAATGACTACTTATACACTTGATGGCTGGGCACAAGCTGAAATATTCACTCCTAATGCTAGCTCACAAAGTTTTTATTGGAGTTCATACAGCCCATGACAGCAGGAATGACTTTTCAGGGTACTGCAATGCTGAAAATCGCTGCTCTACAGAAGGGAACATGAAGTTTTTGAACATGGAGATATTTGCCTAGTGCCCAAGCAAGCACCACAGAGCTGCTAGAGATTTTCAGAACAGCTAAAACTAATGCACCAAAGCTCTCAGCACAGATGCACTAAATTTCCTAGGACTTTGGTTACTGGACAGCAAGGTGCTTTTCCTTACTTTTGTGATTACATCATTAGCACTTAAAACCTTGCATGCCAAAATATCTCCCAACATAACTACGGAAGTTGCTCAAAACTAGAACTCAACCAAAGTGCAAGAAGGAAAAAAAAAGAAAATAGCTCAAATCAATGAATCTTTATTCACATTCTTGATATATTTGTTATATCCAGGACAGAGCGGCTCTCTTTCAGCTCGCCATGAACAGGATCACAGTGATATTCAAGCTTAAACTATCACTGCACTTTGCTAGCAGGCAGTAATCCTGCTCCCTAGTAGTCCACAACTGCACAGCAACATGCTGATCTCTCATAACATTGAATTTAAAAAATAATGTTTATATGTATATACACACACAATCATTTTAAAGTAAATTAATAATTGCACTTAATTCTCCATGGCTATTAACCGCTGTGTGACAGTGACCTCTGACCAATTCCTGTAACTTATCATTAGTCAACAGACACTGAGAGTTGTTCAGTAAGTCCTAAAAGTAACCTTGAGAGAACAGAGGCTCAAGGCAGTTTGTAATTATAGTCCTCAGTAGGAAGTGGGTTCCACAGTTGACATATGGAACAACCAAGTTGTTCCACTATAAAAAAAAAGATTTCCTATTCTTCTTTCAACCGTTAACTATTAAACATTTTTAACTGTGTTTTTCGCTGTAAAGCACTCTATGACTGAAAAGAGCACTTCTTGATTTCACCCACTATTATAAGGATATGTAAGTGGTAGAAAAGCAAACAACTACAGGAGAAGGACAGACCCAGAAAGAAAACTCCTGTGGCTTAAAATCACATTGTGGTTACTGTCCAGCATGGTTAAAATAGGGGAAATTACTTCAGCCTGTCAGTAAATGGGAACAGAAGGGTTTGTTTTTATCATCACCTCCCAGGAACAATCTGCCTGAAAAATCCTATCAGTTAAATAGCTCTAAGTGATTTCAGGAAACTGTGACCATTCAAGAAGGGCAAAACCTTTACAATAAACACAAGCCTGCAGGTCCTGCAGATCTACTGAGGTTTCGGAGAGGTTTGAGGAATAAATGGGCAGTAGCAGCTCAGACACTACAAAGGACAAGGCTCAGCAGCTCCCTTCAGTTGAGAAGGAACAGAGGGAAATTCCATTGCCTTGGATATGTCTAGACACCGTCAATAAACTTACAAACTTCAGCAAAAGAACCAACTCTTCTAAGAAAACCAGACCAGTATTAAAGCATATTTCCAAACCTTCTTAATACGAGACAGCATTTACTTCAAATACAGATTCTTCTATCTTTAAGATGTCTTTGCATTCTATTTAAAAGATTTATTGTTTTTCAAATCAGCATTGCAGAATCCATCTATGTTGAATTTAAGAGGTTTGGGGTGTCAGAAAGACTCTACATGTCATCATTAGATCACTGAACCCTTTAAATAAGTTCATATAGGTATTAGTGTCTGCTTTTCTGCTCCGTGTGGTGGTAAAACTGAGTCGATAATGAGAAGTAATCCTGCATTTAGCACCTAAGGAACAACCAGTGAGCTGTTAAAGTTGGTGTTCCCCCTTTTTTAACAGCAGAAAACACATTTATAAAGAAGGAAATCTCCAGTTGTTCAAGAACAAAACCTAAGTTAATTAAGCAGTGCCAGAACAAAAACTAAGCTAATTAAGCACAGCCAGAGAGAACCTAAATAAGTGTTTAAAAAAAAAAAAAAAGGGGAGAGACCAAAAATTTAAAGAGATTTTCTCATTAGCCATTTTAGAGAAAGGCCAAAAAGAACAACACCAAAAAACAATCCAGCAAGGGGCAGAAATTGTTGAAAAAGAGGAACTCTGGAGGTGTAAGAGGGTGAAGGGAGTCACTCCCTTCCAGAGGCAGAGAGGGACTAAATGCGGGAAGAACATCCTAGGTAAAGACTGTCTTTCCCGGGAGCATCTGTTTCCTTGCTAGATGAACAGAATGCAGTTGGTTCAGACAGATGTCGCCAGAAATATGGGAAAAGGAGAGGAAAAAACGAACTCAACAGGGAAGAACTCAGTTATGTGGAGCGCTACCACTCTGTGGTTAGTCCTTCCAGAAGCCCAGGGAAAGCACCTTCATATTCCAGGATGATCCAACCAATCGATTCACGAAATCGTGCCTTCAAAGAAAATGCGGACAGTCATTTACAAAAATGCAAAGAAAAGCAAGCAATAGTTTCAGTCAGTTGTTAATAAACCCCATGTCTAAACACAGACGGCCACGGGTCCAGAAAAAGAGGCCGTAGAAAGGCCAGGAGCATCTCCGTCTCCATAGACTGGCGCATTATGTGGCTTAAAAAATTTATTAAGCACTGTGCTAATGATAACGTGATTCTCCCGTTGATTACCTCTCTTGGGCCGCTAAATATTAACACGAGATTGTTCTTCCTAGCTAATTTAGTAAGCAAGAACTAATTTAAATGAGCGTATCCTTTAGGAGCAATCCATGTGAATAATGATCTTAGCTTGTTTTTACACAGCAGTTGTGACTTATTTAGGCTTTTGCGATACTTGGGGGCTTCTAAAATAGGCTCTGTGCAAATGGGCCTGCTCGGTACCAGCGTGCGGAGGGAGCAGGGCCCGTTCGTGCTGTTTTATTGACTTGTTATTTCAAACACACACTCCTACTCACCGGCGGCAGCGCAGACGTGGCGGAGATGCGGCGTAACATCCTCCTACTCAGGAGGCAGAAAAGATGCTTTCCCTTCATTTGTCCTTTTCATAGAAGCGTGCTGTTCTTTTCGACTTCTTTATTTTCAATATTAAGACAAGACACTTGATCATGCGGGAGCTGGAATGGTACGAGAAGGATTTCTCTGGGCCATATTTGTGTTGCAGCACTTCATTCCTTTTAAGACAGCGGGCTTTTCTTTGTTTTTATTCATCCCTTTTTTGTTGTTTTGTTTTACAATTCTCGTGGCTCCGCAAGCTGAGGGTCTCCTACAGGTTTGGCAGAGCAGTAATTGCAGGGAAGCCGCCAGAACTACAGCGGCACCTCCAAGACTAACTAATGTAGCTTTGCTTACCTCGACTGGGGAAAATAAATAAATAAACTTATAAATAAATAAATAAACGCAGCTTTGTCCTGTGTTACCCGGGAGCGCGGGCTGCGAGCACTAGCGGCGCCGCCTCAGCGCAGCGCGGGGCGGCTTCCTGCTGTCCCGCGGCCGTTAGAGCCGTTAGGGCCGTTAGAGACGTTACGGCTGTTAGGGCCGTTAGAGCCGTTAGGGCAGTTAGAGCCGTTGGAGCCGTTAGGGCAGTTACGGCTGTTAGGGCCGTTAGAGCCGTTAGGGCAGTTAGAGCCGTTGGAGCCGTTAGGGCAGTTACAGCCGTTAGAGCCGTTACGGCCGTTAGGGCCGTGGCGGGACGGCGCCATTAGCCGCTGGCTGCCTGAGGGGCAGCGCGCGGCCTCCCTGCCGCTGCGGGAAGCCGAGTTTCCTCCCAGCCCGGGTTTACAAGTCGCAATAGGGACTTTGGGGGAGAATCTACCATTTTTCTTTCAAGTCATTCAATACTGGAAACTCCTAAAATCAAGGTATTTTTTTTTTTCTTTTTGTGTGTGTGGGATACTCCCGAGGGTTGCGCCTCTGCCTGGCACTTCCAGCCGGGCGATCATTTAACTTCCAGCCTGGCGATCATTTAAATAAAATATTATCCAAGATTAACACCCCCCTTTTGTTAATGCTGTCGCGACAGAGGCCAAAATACCCGCTCACACACATCTCCTGCACTTGATCTTCTCATAAAAGACAGCAAAAGGTAACAAGATGGAGGATGGGACTCACTCTCAGAGCAGGGAGAAGTTCCAATATCCTGCAGCTCCCAAGGAGCTGGGTTTTCCCGAGTCATTGCAGCAGGATACAGAGCCTGCTGCAGTGGGAAGAGGTGGCTAAGGAGGGACAAGCAGTTTGCCTGGGCTTTAGGGCAGTCACAGGGGACAAATCCAAAGCTTAATAGTCCTCCAGGCCCCCCTGAGCACTTGCTGTGGCACTTAGCTGCAAGGGGTCCTGTGTTTCTGTAGNTGAGCACTTGCTGTGGCACTTAGCTGCACCTGCAGCAAGGGGTTTCCTTACAAACTCTCCTTTCAAAGAGAATCTGAGTGAAAAAAAAATAAAATAGCTATCTGCCTATGTAAATAATGCCATTTATACCATTTTTATACCATTTATTTTATACCATTGGGCATGAAAAAGGCCAGGATTTTCTGTGGATGCTGGTAGTTATCTCGCGTTGCAACATGCCGTGAGGACTAGCAGTCGGGATGTGCAATCTGCCTGAGATATTGTGTATTAGGACAGGGGCTTTTCAAAAATTTAACAGTCTTGCTCATTATTGAGATGATTGCGGTGCAAATTTTCATCTTCAGTTTTACATGAATATCTTGGTACAGGCTGGTCTGCGACTGGAAGGCTGCAGAAGTGGTTTTGAGGCACTTTCCTCCGCNCATTGGGCATGAAAAAGGCCAGGATTTTCTGTGGATGCTGGTAGTTATCTCGCGTTGCAACATGCCGTGAGGACTAGCAGTCGGGATGTGCAATCTGCCTGGGATATTGTGTATTAGGACAGGGGCTTTTCAAAAATTTAACAGTCTTGATCATTATTGAGATGATTGCGGTGCAAATTTTCATCTTCAGTTTTACATGAATATCTTGGTACAGGCTGGTCTTGGCTGCGACTGGGAGGCTGCAGAAGTGGTTTTGAGGCACCTTCCTCCGCCACCTTCCTCGGAGAAGTTTCGAAGGACAGAGAAGTTCAACCAAAGACTGATTTTTCTTCGTATACCCTTTCAACTGGTCTGAAAAACTCTGTGAAAAAAAAAGCAGGACTGGCAGACAGGGAAAAAAATCCGGAATATTACAGTTCTCATAGCTCTCTGTAATATTGTGACCAAATGATTTCTGCTTCTCATTAGATTCTAAGTAATATGGAAAAGGGTCAATACCTGACATTTTCAAAGTGCAGCAGCGCTGACCGCTTTATCTTCCTGGAGACTTCAAAGCAGATCGCTGTGCAATTTAGTTACCTTAGTAACATCGGCCGGCATGTAGACTTGCAAATAGTTGTTCTGTCACTTCGCCAATCTGCCGCTACACCTACCTGGAATGCAGAGCACGCCGTCAATTACAGGAATCTCGTGCAAATTTTCTACACTTTTGTATAAGAAAACCTTTACATCCAGTGCGTATGAAATTAGCTTAATTCCAGTGGGAAGCCCCACAGTGCTTAATATGATTTTTTTCAGTCATTTCCTTAAAATTACTGATTATTTATTACTTCTGTAACTGGTTATTTAATACTTCTGCCTTAATGATATGACCCGACACTGAAGGAATGCTCTCCTGCTTTTTTGACTTGCACAGAATTTTCAGATGGAAGGAATATATTGAAGCAGCAGCTTTTCAAATTCTGGAAACTGGCAAACATTACACATGCACAGCAGGGAAATACTCTTTTCGCAGGTATCGTGAATCACAGATGAAGATGAAAAGCACAACCCCAATGTTTATTGTCTGCAGGCAGAAGGAATTCTGAACAAAACCTTTTATAAAAATTCTTTTCTAAAACCATATATCACTCCATTGTAAAAGTAACAAAAGACCGATCGGTGGGGAAGTTGGTGTGAAATACATGTGAGAATTTTCTTCATCATCATCAAATAACAGAAAGAGCCCAAGTGCCCAAAATTCCATCAGCTGGAACCTAAATGAGTGTTCTTAAATCCTGTGTGCAACAGGAGAGCCGAGGAGGATTTGCAGTGATGATTAATTATTATTATTATTTTTTAATCTGGTGATATCCCTGCAGCCCTTTTAACACCTTCCTCCATTACAGCAAAACCAAGAAAACTGGGCACATCAGTTTAATTATTATCTAGCTGATGATTCAGTGTATTAATTTAAAACGCTGATAGGGCTGATTCTTTATTAAAGTTCCCCTCTTGAGGAGGATGCTGGCTGAACCACCCTGTCTTATGTTATTTGACACATAGTCAGGAAGATGGGTGCTATATCTGCAGGGGAAAATTGCATCGGTAACTGGAGTAAAAACACCACACCAAAATGGGAAGGGATGCAGGACATTTGTTATATTCTTGCCTCTAGGGTCATCTCTTATAAAAGTAAAGTTGTCTTGAAATGACTCTACTCTCTCCTGTGCAATAGATCTCCTTTCTTGAAAGTAAAGATGAAAAAACATCAGGAAACTTTTTGTGGTGCTGTTTTTTTTTCTTTAATTAACAGTTAGCTGAAAAATAATAAGAACTAAATGAGGCTCTTGACTTTTATGTAATTCAGCAGGAAGCAGAATCTCTCTCATGACGCTCCTTTGCATAGGGATGGCAGCAAGGTATAAACATATTGTCCTCATAAATCAAATTTCACCCTCCTGCTCTTTGCTGCCTGCACTTTTTCCTTTTATTTGAAGTTATTCTGAGAACTGTATTAGCTTCGCACCAGAGCCAATATGCTCATTATTTGGACAATAATGAGGGAGGAAAAGACAGAGCTTCAGCCCTTTATTTCATTAGATGCTCCGAGACGGAGAGAAGGGGACACAGGCACGTCCTTTCTTCACCTGCCCCTGCTGGCACCAGGACCTCAGCACACAGTGCAGTACTGGCACATATGTGGGCATGCAGCGAAAAAGAAAACTATTTTTTTTACATGTTTTCAGCACCTAAATTTAAGCTAAAGCTATTGCTGAGAAAACCAGATTTCTCCTGCAACATCCTGGGAATCTTTAAAAGGGCTTTCCAGGAGCTGTACATGCGGGTTTGCTTTCATAAAGTGGTTTAGTATCCCTTGGTGCATCAGGATAAATGGGTATTAAATGGGTATGTAATATTCACTACACTGCATGCGGAAGCTCTTTTGAAAATCTGGCATAAAAGTGGGAGCTAAGGCTGAAGATTTGTACTTCTTTCCTTAAAAGCAAGGGAAGCAGCTGGATATTCATATGGTAGCCCCATTACAATCCCAGGGAGGACAATACGATTATTCACCTGAGTGGCTAATTGGAAGAGTCAGACTGTTGTGCACAAATGTGTATATTTATTATACATAATATATGGATATGTATACTAAAGTTGTGCCAAACAGCTGTTTGTTTTAGAGGAAACAGCTGTTATTGGGATTCAGTTTCTGATTTTTTTCAAATGTCACAGGAAGAAACGCTGCTTGTTACTTTCTAGCGAGCAGTTTATGCAACTGTAATTAATAAATGTTCTGAAAACCACATATAGAATTTAATTGATAATGAAGCCTGCTCATTACCATTTTTTTTCCTGTTATGACTTTATGATAAATACATTAAAAGGTTTCCTTAAGGACAAAGCACATAGTTTTCTTTCCTAATCTGATTTAATGCATTATTTCCAACACTATGGTAAACTTCCATCAGAAATCAGAATCTTCATATTGATTCAAAATTATTTGTAAAACCCAAACATGTCAGAATTGCACAATAACAGAATTTTAGCTGGTATAAGAGCCCTATTTTACAAGGCCCTGTACTAATAATAGCAATAGACAAGCAAAAAGCTGCATATTAAAATGACAGCCTGGAGAGGAGGCAGAAGGGATAACACTGTTATCCCTGTACTGCAGAGGGAAAGAAAATACGTGGCCAGATTTTTAGCTACACAGGGGTTTTCGAGTTCTTGTTGAAAGAAGTTGATCTTGCTGTTTGCAAGCACCGTGAAAGCCCATCGATGGCGAGGTGAGGTCTGGGAGTGGATCCGGATCCCTCTGTCGACAGGATTCTGGAAATAGCCAAAGGAAGGATGGAGCAGGCGGAAAGAGTCGCTTGAAATTCAGTCCCTGGTGTAGCTGCTGTAATGGTAGTTTGTATACCCGGCGTGTCCTGGAGCTGAAGCCCCAGCGCTCAGAACTGTCATCTAAAAGTCCAATTTATTCCCAAAGGCAGGGCCACAAAAGCCGTTTTTCACAGGAGCACAGGACGAGGCGAGGCAGAGCCTGCCCAACGCACAGACAGGTCACGGGCCATGAAACCTGCTTTAGAACTGGCACCTGCATGGAGTCGTGCGGCTGGACCAGCGTGACTTAAATAATTACATGTAGATAAGGTATATACTCATATAAGATCACCTTAAGTATCTAAGGAGGCTCAATATATACATAGACCCTTATTTTATACCTCTAAAACATCTTCCAGGAATGAATCCTGCACTTGGAATGGTTGCGGTTATGCTTTAGAAAGCAAAATCCTTGAAGATGTGTGTTCTGCTCCATTTTCCCCAAATGGATGCATCAAGTTATGTAAAAGATGTAATAGAAATTCTCACAATGGCTGTAAGGCACTTAGAGATCCCATTATCTCACACGCTGAAATTAAAAATAAGATAATTGATAGAGCCTGTTCCAGTGAACTATGAACTTGCAGCTTTTTACTTTTAGTAAAAAAAAATTACCTCCTTTGACACACACACAAAAAAATCATCCATTTATGGTTTTTAATGATAATTTTAACTTTGAAGTAGCAAAAAACTGCAAGTGATGATTAACAGGGAAAGCAGATTTCCTTCCTCCATCCCTTTTGCATTGCATGGGTTAGTATTTGTTTACCTTGAGCACCTAAAGGTAACGCACACGAGCACAAGCCTAAAATACCAATATCTCTGTTTGGTGGGATTTGGTCTGTGCTTGCCTAGGACCTCAGCAAACCGTGGGGATGATAAAGGTGCAAGAAGTAGATGAAAAGACACATTCACACACTGCTCTGGCTGACTTTTCCTTCTAGTTCCCCGTAATCTGATAAATTCAACAAAAAGCTTTTGGTATTTCTTCCATTCAAGTATTAATCTCTTTTTGCGAGGGGACATTGCGAGGGGACACCCACACCGTGGCAGATGCCACGGCAGCGCAGCCTGAATAAATACAGCGAAAATAGGTTTCCATTCCCCTCCTGTTTATAATTCATGGGTTGCTACTTCATTACCTTTAGCTCTGAAGGATAATTTATACCCGTCCAAGATAGATATAAACATTAGTATCTTCATTCAGTAGCATTTTCAGCGTGGTTTGCTTTAAGGTGGTATTAGGCTGAAGACCCACACAAGTGCAAAGCACTCGTGAAGATCCCTTGCTTTTACTAATTCAACCCAAGTACTTAATTCTTAGCGCTCCAGAAGGGCATTTTCCTCTTAAATCCACTGCGTTTAGCTTTCAAACCTGTTAAAACCTGAAAAGTAAGTATGTAATAGCCTGTCTTTGTACTCACCGCTCTGCTTGCGGAGTATCACGGACTCATCCAGGGTGGCTTTAAACTGCCAGCCTGCCCCAGGCACAGACCTTCCTGCGTGCTGGAAAATCCCCCTTCCAAAATGGATTAACTTCCAATATCCGTATGCTTTCTCAGCCTGTTAATAAACTAATTCCAGTCAATAAACCAGATTCCAGAGTTCATTAACTAAAGGTAAAGGTAACTTAGGTGAATGCGCTTTGCTACTGGAGCAGGAACACCCTGGTCTCACCTTGGCACAAAGCGAGCAGGAGCCCAAAACTAGGGAAACATCGGAGAGGGAATGTATATGAAGCAAATGAGATATAGGTGTATTTGCTGTGGCTAATGCAACTCCTGGCCATAGACTGTTAAAATAAATAGATATTATCCAGGAACAGACGGAAAACTGACACAACCATCGGCAAGCAGGCGGGCTCCAGGCTGCTCAGGGAGCTGGACAAGCCCCTCGTGTAGGAAGCAGATTTATCCACAAGTCTCACGTCTGAACAGGGAAAATGTACAGACATTTTTTTCCTTATGGGAAAGGTAGAGATAGACACAGAAAAAAATGCTTTTTCTTAGATTTTGTTTTTTTTACCCCACAAGCAATATAAAAATTGAACTGGTAGAAGTAAAAGTGCAGCTGATTCTCTTGGCCAGAGACTTAAAATGATCCTTACTGGTGCCGGAGCCACGGTTCCTTTAGAAGGAAGGGGTCCTGCATGGATCGGAGCGGCGCTTGCAGAACAGCAGTCGGAATTAAAATGAAAACCTAAACAGCAGCAACAAAAAGTAGCATTTTGTGCCTGGCAAGTACCTGAATCAAACTGAGAGATGTAATGAGCCATCCTAGGTAGTGCCCAGCAGAGCACTGCAAGGAGTTCTCTCTTTTCTGCAATTTCATAAGAACATTGTGATTCAAATTCTATAAGCCACTTTGTATTTATTTCACTTCAAAATGAAAATAGCATTACTTTTGTTTTTGTTTCCTTTTCCTCATGCAGAATGCATTTTTTATAATAAAAGATTTCTTTTATTAGATTATTTATAATAAAAATGACTCTAATTGCTGTTGTTTTTATATCCATGGTTTTCTTTAAGTTTTCCACAGCACAAGAACTTTTTCTTCTTGTTTAACCTTAACTATCTTAGTTGTAATTTAACCAATTATCTTTATTAGCTTGTATTGAAGAGATATTATTTAGAAGCTTGCAGTTAAATCATCGTGGTCTGTTGCTGAAAGTCCCGTTCTGTGATATTTTGATGTAATGAGAGTGGCTTATAATTAAATATCCTTCTTAAGCATCTTGTGACCCTTAAAGGCCCACAAAAGATAGTTAAATTCACTAAAAGTGAATGCAATACGCACAGCAATGTGAAGAAATAAGGAGGAACAGTCTTCTTCTAAGACCTTGGATGCTTGAGACACTATTAATTATATACGAATTATGGGGACAAAACTCCTCATTCTTCTGCTCCAAAAATCATCCCCTGAATTTCTCTCGAGGCTCCTTTTGCTGCAAGAACCTTCCCTTCCCTGAGCACCAATGGAGAGAAGACTCCATCACGTACGTACAGAGCGCAAACAGCACGGCTGCTCCAAGAGTACCCGGGAGAGAAGAGTTATTTCCAGTTCTGGTAACTTCATTAATGATGTGGGAAGAAGGAACAAACAGCAAATGTCACACAGATGGAATTAAGATCAGAAATACAGCAAGGAGCAAAGCAGGGACACTAGAAACACCAATGAGATTGATCTTCAAACACTGCAAAGTAACATAAGAGTTTAAAAAATACTAATGGACAAGAAGAACATGTAGATGTAGCTGTGCTGCACTGAGGGACAAATGAAATGTTACCCAGTTGTGAGAGCAAGTGCTACGGCAGCGAGAAGGGTCTATGCTCAGCTCAGTCAACAGAAGGCTGAAATCCTGGGCTGTGGGAATAAAGCTTTCCCATCGGAAAAATCTGTTATCATCTGCCCCATTCCACATACATCCCGACTGTTCAATATCTTTAAAAACTCCGGATAAAACATTCACAGCAACTCCAAGCAATTCAACATTTCCTTTTATAAATGCACCAAGTATTAAAATACAGAATCCAAATCCATGACAATCTTTTGTTTTTTTGCGATAAGAACTGCCTGTAGTACAGAATACTCTTTGCACACTGATAAAATCAGGTAGCCACCGTGGCTCTAGTGATGCAGATGTCAGACTCTGCGGGATGCGGTTAGGAATATGAACAGAAAACACTGGTTTTTGTGACTATGCATGGTTAGTCATTCCCTGAATCATCTGGTCAGTGCTGTCTGGGGACAATGGTGCATTTAAAGCTCAGTGTCGAAGGGCATTTCTGGGCTGCACGTGCTCATTTTCAGAGCAGGATGCAGCCGGCCACCTCCTCCTTCAGTCCCTCTTGAATAACCTCAGCCACAACTTGTCCCTATGATGCATTTTGAACGTGCTGCAATAACCAGGCTTGTCTTTTTCTCTGATGGTTTTGCTTGGGCTTCTGCTTATACTTGATTTAAGGAATGGGAAGTATTTCAAAAGATGCAGGAGGCAACTTGCTGGGAGAACCTCGGCACATCCTGGTTTTGAACCGCTGCTGATCTGTTTTATCTGGAGGGACATCGTTTTGATTCTTCTCCAAAGAAGCTGACAATAGTGATTATCCAGAGTGGCTGTGAAAATATATGTTTACTGACACAGAACTTAATATATTGATTAGAACCACAATCCAGCAAAAAGATTTTTTTTTCAGTTTGACGGTTAGCGATGGAAAAATACTGATTAAAACAAAGGGAGCATCATTCTCACTGCTTCGCTAGTGGTCTAATCAGGATTTGGGTGAAGTGCTGAAGCAATGTGAAGGAATTGACAATTTTGACATGGAAGTCAAAGATTTGAGACGGATTAATGTGAGAATATCTAAAGATGCGTTTTCTGAGATTGTATACAAGTGATTTTGGTAAGTCCTCAAAGAAAACGGGTATTCCCTTGGGAGTGGGAATGCAGGCGGGACATTCAAGTTTTCCAATTAAAGATATAGACAAACAGAAAATCCAAATAGAGCGTCTATTTCTGACTAATTAAATTTCATTTCTGATTGCACTTCCACCAAATAAAGTTTTCACTTGCATTTCCATGTCACTGGGTAATTGTCCAAAAGAATTTTAATTAAGATCATTTTGCCACAAACTACCTGAACATTAATGAAGTGTAAAAAAACATTGTTCCTGTAAATGATTTGCACCATACAGGTGGCCTAATTGCTACATATTCCCAGGCTGCTGCATCTACTTCTTCAGGGTTTTCAGGCTCAGAGTAAAAAATTATCTTTAATCCTATCACAGGACTCTTATTTGGTAGAAAAATACAACCTAAGAAACGTGCTCGTAGTGAGCAGAGCCCAAAGGTGACTTCATCATGACTATTCCCATGTGCTGGCCCTTTACATCTAGGCAAATATTTCTGTCTTATTGTCAGAAGCTGCTTATTTTGGTTCCTGCCACACTAGTATTTCACTGGGCTGCTTGCGCTTACCTATTAGAAGGATTTTATTGCCCATTTGCTTTTATTAAAATGTTTCCGACAGAACTGTGCATCTATTTAGTTATGGCTTAGAAAAAAGCAAACGAAACCCAGCCTGATTATGACCGAAGCAGCACAGGAACACAGGGGCCATTTTCCGGCAAGAAACAGAAGTAATTGAATCTGCAAATTCCCAATTTCCTTCCTGAGCCATTTGGGCTGCAGCAGAGTCGATCTGTGCGTGCTGCCCACCTTGCAGAATGCCTGCAAATTCCAGGATTTTCCTTTCTAAAATAACTCTTAATGACCTAAATGTATTCTCTAGATAATTTTTTAGTCCTCTTGGAGTTTGTTTTTTCCATAAAGGACGAGTTTAGCTTCTGAGCTTGGTCTTTGCTGGAAGGACATGGTGTGATTGCTGGGACAGGTCACTCGGGACCTTCATCATCAGCCTCATCAGCTACGACCCCCTCTGGCATCTAGTTTCTTCCTTTCCTCATTTATTTCATTACTTGGGGTATGGGGTGCACATGCTTCACAGAAAAGAATAAAAGCCCAAATAGTCAGCTCATAACTGATTTTTACATCTAAAATATTTTAGCACAAGCTAATGCATGCTACTAATTTGTCCCCAAACAAAAACACTAAGCTTAGTTTCAGTATGCATTAGCCAAAAAAAAATCAAGCCCAGATTGTCCTGCAAGAAACATTAATAAGTGAATCATACAAGGCACAGTAAGAATTAATCATTTTTCCTTCCATCAGAATACTAAATGATATGTGATAGATACCTCCCCACGGCATATGGCTAAGAATGACATTATTTAATGACCTTTGCATCTGCACGGTTAAGATCATGCTGGGTGATTTGAATTTATAATACATTACTGCTCCTTTCGTTGTTTTAAAGTTATAAAAATTGATCTGCTGAGCGAAACGCAGCTCCTCGTTGCTGCAGCTTTGATTGCCCAAGGAGCCGGAGCGCATCCCAGCCCCACCGTGGGGAGCCGGGAACAGCAGCGTTTGCTACATAAAATTTATTTAATTTATTTAATGCGATACTGGCCATGATGGGTTGTCTGTTGTGGCCTTGTGGGATTTTTTGGATCTCACTTTGGATATACCCGAAATAAATTGTTTTCATTTCCACGTTATTTACACTAATCCTCCTGGCCGGCACTGAGTCCGAACCCTCCTTACAAGGACTTCAGAGGCACGCAGATCTTAGTGATTTATCCCCATGGTTGGATGCAGAAAAGTGGCAGAGTTGGAATAAAGAAAAGATTCCCCTAGAAAGTTTTACAAAAAAAAAATATATATATATATGTATATACACACTATATAGAGAGATATATAGATATATAAACATAAAAAAACATAAAAAAGGCTGGTCCAGCTCAAACTGAATATGTGTCCGATGTCTCCACCATTGCATATAGTCAATATTTAGAAAAGAGCACAAGAAAAGGGCGAGAGCGGCGTGGTGCTTCCTAGCATACCTGGCTCTGTCATTCCAGCATTTCCTCAAGCTGCGATGGGACCAAGGATACTCTTCAGTGGACTTTTTCCTGTTGACCATTTTGAGCCTATTGAAGTTTTCCGCATATTCCACATCCTGTACTGCAGAGACAATGTCACGTATTAATCAAACAGCGACTACATATAATGCCACTAAAAGCAGAATTCATAACTTAGCTTCCTAGAGTTTATCGAATCAATAAAAGCCTCTATTTTATTGATAAATAATAACATAACAGCAGATAGATTTCTATAAGCCATCCCCTGCACTGAACACTGAAGTTTTTTTAGCAAATTCCTTGCTTTGCAAAGGGCTTCTTCCCTCAGCATCTTCGGTGGAGCTTATCCATGCGCTTCTCAAGGCACATCAGGCATTTAGGGTCATGCTGTGAGAGCAATGTGTGTGCAAAATGCTTCGGAGACAACAAGATCAATAACCAAAAATCACCTTTATACATGATATCAAATCTGGGCAGTTTGAAAGACCACTCAGCAAGTCACCAGGATTCAGAGCTAATTATCTTAAAGTGAAAATTCAGAGGAAATTGAGAGTGCTATTTGGCAAATACACAGTTAGTGCAAGTACTTTTCAATATTCATGGCGCAACAAACCTTTGTATCTTGCATACCACATTAATAGTCAAAAAATATTTTAGCTAGGATCAGGTATTTATTTCAAGCGCTGCTCCTTTTGCTTCTTAACTGCTTATTAAATAGGCTAAAAATAATTTACAAAGTATTTATGAGCTAGGAAATGAGAAAAACAGGACACTTTGTGCATGAGCACAGCATTTAAGGGGTTCCCCATCTCACAGCTGCATTGCAAGCCTGGGAAAAGTTGCTGTAAAAATAGGTTATCTCGAATATACACGGGAAATGTACAGATCAATGGTGATTTTCATTCAGACAGGAGCAAACTATTGCTCCAAATGCATCTGGACTATTATTCCAATTATAATTGGACCGCAGACATCAACATGGCCAGTGTTAGTGCTGTTATTGTTAAGAGAGTTAAATAAGAGCTTGTAGTACGTGCTAATAGGGATTTTTAACTTGTTTCCTTTTATTGAGTACGCCGGGGCCGGTTGAGATATGCTTGAAGCTGGTGGGGTTTGCAAAATGGCTTATTGCATTCCTGAATGTGAGTTAATTATTCAGGAAGAATAGCTGATTTACGTAGCACTAAAACTGTTTAATCTTACCCCAGTAAAATCCTGTGCCGTCGCATGTCCTCTGCAGCCTGCTCTGTTCTTGCCAAAGCAGCAGAAATTTGGGGGGGAAAGCTCATTTCCTATTAACATTGCTGCAGATTTCCAGAGTGTTCATCTCCAAGCAAGCAGCACAAGTCATGTTGGCCTCAAGTCACTTATAGATTTACCAGTAATAACATCACATTCACTATGGAGGGTGCAAAGATCGCCTATAAAATAGTGCAGCAGTGATTAATGTCAGGTGTTAAGGCAATCATGTAGTAAAAATACTCCCCTCAGCAGGTAATTTTCCTGTGTTTCACAGCCTCTAAATATGCATGTCTTTGGCGTTATGCTAAATCTATTAAAAACAAATAGGTGTATCTTTAAAAAGACATGGAAAAGGATAGGAGAAAAGAGCATCTGCAAAGGATGTGTAAAGGTAGATACAGACTGGCTGATCAACACTAAGGAACCAGGAATAAAGAAAGTGAAGAAAAAACTTGTGTCTTTCATCTTCCAGACCCTGGAAGACTAAAACTTACATTCTTAAAACCAGTTGATTCAATGTCCTTATCAAAATAATTAAAATGAATTCATTAGAAACTGACAGTCATAACCTTTTAATATATTGCTGTAAGGATTTAACCATTAATTTCAGAATATTTCCAATTAGAAGTTGGATTAATTTTTAATCATAGTTGAATGCAATCTCCTATTACCGAAGCACTTCTTTCCTCCTCTGGTCTGCGCCGTGTCATGGTGCAATCTGTACAAACCAAAGCTGCAAGGTGGTTGTTTTTCTCCCTCTTATTGGTAATGGGAACATTTACTCAGTCTTTTCAATATCACTTAATGAATGAAGTAGCTTATATGGCCTTCATGGAGTGAAGGATGGCTAATTAGTTATTAGTGATCTCCCGTAAATGATCTGGAGTAGGCAATAATTGCACTGAATATGCATTAGCTTTCAAGAAAGACCCTGAAAATTGACTAGAGAAATAATGGATTGGATAGCAAATATTTCATTTGAAATCCTGCGCTGAGTTAATACGTGCATTAGTCATTGCTCTAATCACGCCAGGCTGCGTGGTGAGCTGTTGTCACCATCCCCTCGTCAAACATCAGCTTTGATTAACAAAAACTTCCTTGATGGCTTGGCCTTCCTTTCCTTAGTCCGTCACAAATGCCAAGACACTTTTTTTCCTTATTGAAGTTCATTGTGTTCTTAAATCTTGAAATGGTTTCATTTCTCTGGACAGAAATGTGTATTCACTCCTAATTTTCTCCTGGAAACAGCCTTTTAGCAAGCGATTGAGCCATGCAGTTAGATTGTGCTGTTGATTAACAGGAGGATTCCAGGGGAAAGGAAGGATCCAGGATTAACCCTTCCACTTTGCAGGAAGGAGCGAGTGGAGACTGGGCACAGGAGACCTGATTCCAGCTCCCTGCTGTGTCTTTATTGCCAGCTGTCCCTAAGGAAGGTAAACCTGGGTTGCATGTATTAAACAACATTAATGCATCTCCCCAAATAAATAACAGTTTAGATACGAGAGCTGATTTTCCCAAACATTGTCCGAATTGAGGTTTCTCATCTTTTGCTGCTCCACCTCCCCGTCTAGGACTGCAAACTCTGCATTCACACGAGCATCAAATTCAACTTTTGTAATTTTTAAACATCACAAATTCTGGTTATGTCTCACCATAGTCTCTATCATCTCCTACATTCCTGTAAGGAGAAGGCATCTCCTTGATAAATATAACTCACCTCCCATTATTATGTGTAGGACATTATACATGCAGAGTTTCATACCCATCCCACAGCAATCTGGGCTCCATAGCTAGAATACATATTTAGCTCTTATTGTGTGAAGTGACTTTTAATGACATTTAGAAGTGTTAAGGTACCTTCGTGATTAGGCTTTTCATTAGTCCCCGTGTTTCCCTGTAAATGGTAGTTCAGATATCCAACATTCCCTCTCTCGGGATAAATAAAACAATATTCGTCAGAGCAAAACATGATTCCACTGACCTTGCACAGAGCTCGACCTGGAGGAGCAAAGCAAGAGATACCAGGAAGATCCTTCCTGTTGCCTGTTTGATTTTAGTGATGAACAGCAATAAAAAGCCTTTAAATAGACAAATAGCAGCAATCCTGAGCTGTAATACCAGCAGATGGAGAAGAGAAGGAGAAATGTGTTTGTCAAGAAAGCGATGCACACCCAGCCTCTGGAGTCAGACATCGCTTAGTCTAGGAATACCAGTAATCCCAGGATCAAAAATGAGCCCATTTGATACAGTGCAAATGTGCAGCATAGTTTTGTTCCCCTGAGTTTATTCTTGTCACCTTTATACCAACCTTTCCAGTGTGGTAGCTACTAGCTCTTCATCTTCTAATTCACTAAGTGTTGAGTCTTGAGAA
Source organism: Crypturellus undulatus (assembly GCA_013389825.1). Classification (NCBI taxonomy): domain Eukaryota; kingdom Metazoa; phylum Chordata; class Aves; order Tinamiformes; family Tinamidae; genus Crypturellus; species Crypturellus undulatus. The sequence goes on along the minus strand of VWPW01012686.1, from coordinate 127,034 downwards.
ACTTCCCCAACTTTTTAGTCCTTTTTTTTTTGCCCCACTAGGCAAAACTCCCCTTGGAAGTGCCCATCCTTTGGATTTCTGTATCAGCAAAAGTACAGGTTAGGACACGTCTTACCCGAGTGGTGCACGCTGCTGTTGAAATGTAGGAAAAAATGATTTCACAGAAGAGTGATGTGATGTCCTATCAGCACGTGGATGGGTGCACATGAGAACAGGCAATGACAGATTGTCATATTTGCTAATTTTTGCCTATCATCAGGACCTACAATGAGCCGTTAAGGTAATGCATGCTCTGAACTTCGCCAGTGAAGCAAAAGATTAAGGAGCTCAGTCTTGAAATGCTTCTCACCCTCAAGTTCAATGAGAGAGAGATCAGGGCTGCAGCTACGCTGGGGAATGTAATCATTTCCTAGTAAGGAAAATCTACTGTAAAAATAAAATCTTAATGACTTCCCAGAGTATTTGGCCAAAGAAAAATTCCCAATCCTTGTTTATCTCAGCCCAAATTCCTTAAAGAAAACCCAGCCAACACAGCAGCTTGGAGATACATACTGCAAAATAAGACCTAGTGTGTGTCTTTGGCAGAGAAAACATCACATAAACATTTCTGCTCTCTCTTCAGGGTCTGATCCTCACCCAGGAAGCAGCTTGAGTCCCCATTTCGTTGGAGATCCTGTTCATCCTGCCTGGCCGCACGCTCCGATTTGCAGCGCTGTGCACAAGAAAGTGCCATAGAGCAGCACTAAATACTGAAACTCAAATCCTGAACCTGTAAGTCTGGGGTTTGGTGGGAGGGAAGCTGATTATTTTCCTCTCATTAGCTGGTTTATGCTAGGATTCAGCTGTAACACAGTAATTCCAGCACTCTTCCTTCCAAAGAAAATACAAGCTGCTTTAGATAAAGAGATAACACAGAGGATTCGTTTCCTACAAGCTGTCTTCTTGTTTGTTATTGAGCTGAGATGTGAGGGATGTGCAACACACAAGCATAAAACATCCTTCTCCTGCAAAAGGAGCTCTTTTCTACATAACTGATAAAGAATTTTTTTTTGTTCTAAGAACTAGAATGATCCTAGAAATGAAAAACAGGACAAAAAAACAACTCAGAAGTGTTTCTGCATGCAGACATATTTGCAAGCCAGCCTTTCCCTTTCCCTGCAAGCAGTTAAAGTTTTATGTAGTAAAGTGAATCGCACTTTTAAAATTATTAAAGTTCCCGCTGTAACTGTACTCTTGCATCCTAAAACGCCACGGGTCTGATTGCCACCCTTAATTTCCTATCATAATTCCTATGAATTTTCCCGTTTTTTTCTGAAGGCTCCAAGGGGCATCCCGAACCCAGCTGGGAAATGCAGGAATTCTGTGTTCATGGTGACTCATTGTCACTGTCTGTCCCACATTAGATCTTATCAGCTGGATCTGCTCATGTGTGGGAAGCATACGGCCTGTTTTCAGTGGGAAAAACTAGTAATTTGTAATGGAAATGGCATTCATTGTTTAATAAAATATTTCTGATTTCCCCTGAAAGAACCTCAGTTGTGCAGAGGCCTCTAATTTAAAAAGGCTCAATAAACTAATAGACAATTTCCTCATTCCTCATATGGGCCCAGCGTTATGAGAGCCATGAAAGGAAAGACTTCCATTAAAAAAATTCCATGTGGAGTCAAAGAGTCCAAACATTCATGAAATTCCTAGGGAAAAAAAAAGGACTCAACAATGTTGTGAAACGCTGCAGTGCTCCAGATCTTTGTGGTATTGTAGGAAAATAGAAACTGTTTGGAGGCTGGCAATTTTACTGCAAACCTGTAATGAGTAAATTGTGATTGATAATATCAATTTGTGATCAGAACTGCCACCACGATGTCCCATGGCAACGAGAGGCGTTCTGCAGAGGATTTCCCACTTGTGCTGAGATTATAGTGAGAATGATGAAATTGTTTTGAAAGGGTTTTTAAGAGTCTGGTATTCCAAGTGAGTCCAGAGCCAGAAGGAAATAAAAGCTACCTTCAAACTTTGAATTCTGTGCCTAAGTTGGGATGCCTTTAAAGATTACCCCAAATGTTTTAATGTTTGCAAAACCTGAGCATAAACTTGCACCTTTCACAGCTGGCTGTTTACCACTTCAGTCATTTGACAGCAAATTGCTAGGGTCTATAATATGCTTTAGTTCCTGTTGCATAAAAACATCCCTTTTTTTAAAAAAAAAAAAGACAATGTTTTCTATTTTTTCTGCTCTTGCACATTATGTGTAGAACTTGTCTAGCCAAAACCATAATTTCACCCGCAGACGTGTCACAGCATTAAGAGATTCTCCCTCCTGTGGATGATAAAAGGTCACTTCTGGTGACAGGGGATAAAATGGGCACAAACTGGGATTTTACAAGCAAGCCTCATGGTTATACATATTTTTTCCTTATTAGCTTACCAAGGAAACAAGCTTATTGCAAAGTTCATATTGGAGAAAAAGGTCACGCTTCACTGTTCAGAAAAGACTACTCTGGAAAGAGAATCAAGGAGAAATTAAAAGAGGAGATGCAGCTGAAAGTGGAACTTTGTAATAACTTAAAAAGAAAAGGAGAAATTCTGCTACATTTTCTGGTAGGGACATTCTGTAAATCCTAAGATAAATAATTAACCATTCTTTTCATGGTGTCAATAATTATTGTGGTTGCCTGTTAGGAACAGGAGCGTATGGGAGATGCAAGGCTGCTCATTGCTTTGTGCTGCTGCTCTCAGTTGTTTGCTGAGTTTTTAACATCCTTTTAACTCTTTACCATGGCTTTGCAAGCTAAAACTCCCTGGGAAGGACATGGGTTGTTTTGGGGAGGCTGGAAGGAGTGTGGGGCTGTGCACTCACCTCTGCCCATCTAATTGCAGTGATATTTCCACACCGTGATGCATCTTGTCAGATAACCTCGCCGGCCCGTTTCGTTTAGGCGACGCGCAGGGTAGTCACCTTTACAATAATATTTTCCAAATAAATTGAATCACAGCGTGACGAAACTAAAGAGCTCGGAAGCATCAGTTTTCCTGCTCTGGGTCTTGTAATCAATGGATAGGTCACCATAACCAAACTGCGCTGCGTGAAATGCCACTGCGGTTCGCTCAGCTCCGGCTCTGCACACAGGGCAATGTTCATCCATCTCGGGGAAATAAATAAATAAAAAGCTTAATGCAGCAGTGAGGATTGAAACTCTGCCAGCAGCCGGAATATCTTCTAATTTCTCCAATTCTTTCATAATTGGGCATTATGTTTATCCAGGTGCTCCCCAGATGTTGGGACTGGTTGGGAGCATCACACCCTGAAGCTGCGATCCCTCTTCCAGAGATGGCCACAGCACCATAGGCTCTGCCCTAACAATCTAAGTGGCACAATTATATATTTACAGGCATTTTGAGATGAAAAAAATACGAACAATAATCATTATGGGAACAACAGCACTGTCTGGAGCCCCAGGAAGGCCGGGGCCACATCCTGCCCTGCATCGATGCTGAGCCAAAGCACTGCAAAAGCAACCTGCAAATACAGTCAGGGAAGTCGAATGGAAAAAAACATCTCTAAATAACATGTAAATGTAAAATGCAAATGTAAAAGCATCTGTAAATATGAAGTCAGGCTCCTCGGAACAGGCTTGGAATAAGTATATGGGTTAAAATTGAATAGCTTGCCGTTTGCCCAGGATGCCATGTACACATCTTATTTAATGTGATAAAACTGGGTTAAAATGAATGTGAATTACTGAGTAATTCACGGAAATAAAAGGGAAAATAAACTGCAGTCAACAGGACAACCCATTTGGATTCATCCAGGGACCCCGCAGGACAGAAGGGGCTCCCTTCTGATTAGAAAAAGCCATAAAAGAGGTACCAGAAAAAACATTACTGTATGTGTTATTTAAATATCAGTAAAGGAGACCATATTTTCCTAAGCAGATTGAGCTACTGAGTCATCTTCTAAGTGGGCAAAACTTGTCATAGGAAAGTAAACACTCCACCACCTCTTTGTGTAAGACCATTTTTGTTATTACTCTTCAATCTTTAAATCATAAAAGGCAAATTTTATACATATCATTTCCTTCAGCTTGAGTTGCCCGGACTGCAGGGTTCTTCCTGAGCAGGATGCTTTCTATTTGCTAGAATTATTTACTGCATATGCTATTAAGTAGAAGTACTTTGAAGCCGACATCACTCTTTCTCTTCAGCTCTGTTTGCTCAAAGGTGTTGAGCGGCAGAGGATTTCCCGAGCAGATGCTGCAGCGCTCGCTCGCGGCTCACAGTGCTTCCCCCAGAGGAAAAATATAGAGATATGGAATTTTGTTCAAATCCCTTTAGAGACTTAAAACTTCAGAACACGGGGACTTGGGGACAAGGATGCTGGGGTCGCGCCAGTGCATGAGGAGGGGAGAACGTGAGGAGAGGAGAGGAGAGGAGAGGAGAGGAGAGGAGGGAAAAGAGAAGCACGTTGAAGTTTTAAACCC